>CABFWO010001533.1:120527-131968 GCA_902155825.1 Timema genevievae | reverse complement strand
GACCGAGATTCGAACCTCGATCTCCCCGTCCTCGGTGGTCGAGCTCAACACGACTAGCGCGTTAGCCAACTACGCCACCGAGGCGGGTAAAGACATTAGAGATTCGAGAAAATATCAAATTAGAAATAAGAAGAAAATAAAAATATGTTTTCCTAAATATTGAATTGAAATGTGTTTTAGACCTCCATTAATGTTTTTTTGGTGGTTCAACCCCAAGATGATAATAGGAAAAAATGAATAGCCAGGCCTAAGACCAGTAATTTAACACGTCTAAACAGAACACATGAATATAGGCCTATTATAAGAAATAATGTTAATATTTAGTTCCTGTTTGTATTTTTTATTATTCTAGTGTATTTATATTTCCTCTTTTGTTAATCTTTTTTTCCAAGATTCGGAAAAAAGATTCGGGATTCGAAGGTAAATTGGAGATTTGGATTTATAAATAGTCTAACTATAATTTGTTTCACCAAAAAAATTTACCGTATTGGCCCGAGTATAAAATGGCCTCAAATATAAGATGACCCACCTATTTTTCCCTTGGCTGGATAAAAATAAATGGCCTCAAATGTAGCCAATCATTGTATTTTTTCTTCAGGTAGTCTTTAAATGGCTTGTTAACCACTACGTCCAGCACTTGAAGCTGGCTTGTTATTCCTCCTGGTATCACAACTAAGTCAGTTTTCATCCTGGTGGCAGTAGTTTTCACAGTGTCAGTAAAATGACCACGAAAAGCATCTAGTATAAACATGCTTCTCCTACCAAGTGCAGCCTCAGGGTGCCTATTCCATTCTACATTCATCCAATCTTTCATTAAATCTTCAGTCATCCACCCATTCTCTTGGACTCTGACATGAATTCCTATAGCCATTTTTTCTGGTGGCATGGTCTTCCTGTTTAGAATTACATAGGATGGAAGTTTGGAACCATCTGCAAGACAAGCAAGCATTACGGTTATCCTTAATTTTTCATTGCCTGTGGTACGGATCATTACAGTCTTCTCCCCTTTCGGGTGCAAAGTAGTGTTAGATGGCAGGTCAAAAAACACTGGTGTTTGGTCACAGTTTCCAATCTGACTCATGAGGTAATTGTTGGCCTGTATGAACCTGTGAAAAGCTAAAAGCTTATCTTCAAAATAAGCAGGCAATCTCTGGGCTCTTGTTGTCCGGCGTCTGAGAGATAATCCATTTCTCATCATCATTCTTTTAACCCAACCAATACTGACTCTAAAAGTCTGCTGCGGAACATTAATTTCTCGAACCGCTTTAAGGGCTTTCAAACGAATGATTTCTCTTGATATGGGCACACCTTCATTTCGTTTCTCCCTTACAAACTGGGCAACTTTTGCTTCCAATTCTTCGTGGCGTCCTATTGTGGGGCCAAGAAATGCCTAACATGTTGAATTACAATTCTGCAGCTTGGGAAAATATTTCCTCCAGCAACGCACATTAACTTCAGTCAGGCCGTAATGTCATGCCGCCGCCAAGATGTTTATTTGCATAGCATATCTTGAAGCTGCAACCTTGAAGCATGCATCGTAACTTCGTCTTTCATTAGGTTTATCTGTTTTGACGATGTGCTGAGTTTTTCTATGCTGTCAGGCGCCAGTGGAAAATATAAAAATATACTGTAATTAAAACTTGACCAAACCATATTTTATTTATGTTGCTGTAACTAATTCACACAAAAAACAAATGAATACCACAAGATAATCAGGCAGCTGACGTCACACACAATGGAGAAAATAAACACTATTACTAAACACCGATTCGTGCAGCTAGCTGCTACACAGCAGCACCATCGTGTTAATGAGCATTCCAAGAGCCACTCATTTGATTGTACATTGAGTGCTTACTAAGTGCTCCCCGAGATCAGTTCTTAGAGTGTGTTCAAACGTAATGTCATAGTACCACACCGCTGCTGTACTTCTATGACCAAAACGAAAAATAACTTTGAAGTTATGTTTATGTTTACATTTTTACGTGTGAAATACCACAATAAAATAAGGTTTTCGAGATAGTATTCATGTGGAAACATTTTGTCATGCATGATTTACTAACTTTAATAAATGATATGTAATAGATGCGGCTTTTCACAAAAATTAAGTTTGAAATAATTAACACATGAAGCTATGCTGTGACGATAAATTCCATCTGAAATACCTTAGTAAAATAAAGTTTTAGAATTTCTTATTTGTGTGAAAATGTTTTTTGTGCTAGATTTATTAGTTTGAGTTAGAAATATGCAGTACAAACAGCTTTACACAAAAAGTAAGTTGAAATTAATAGCATGAGATGCTAAGCTGCAAATATAAGACAACCCCCTATTATTTGCTTCCGATTTTTAATAAAAACTATCGTCTTATATTCGGGCCAATAATGTATTTCTAAAATATGTTTCTGATTGTTTATGCATGGCTCTGTTACAGAAATAAAACTTGAAGTATTTATTGTACAAATATTGCTCTAGACTACTCGAACTCAAAAAAAGCTCAATGTTTTTGTCCAACTCGACTCGAAGTGAAAAATGCCTACTCACACCACTACTTTATATTACATCCATGGGAACGCACTGGACAGTGAATGAGGCCAAACCGACAAGTTCTCACCTGTGAGCATCCAAGATATGAAGGTGGAGACACCGGAGTTCTCTGAGTCTCTGGACTTTGGGTGACCTGGTCTGTTGAGTCACACAAAGTGGCTTTACGGCAGAGATCCAGTCCTGCAACAAATCAGAACATCGGACAGATCACAAGCTTGAGCCACTGACAAACACACTTAAACAAGTCTAGATTTGAAAACCGACCAAGCACAAGGAGGGTGGCGAGCAAATATATTATGTGATAGGGGGGAATTTATCAGCAATTCATTCTATACACCAGTTGACCAACGAACAGAGAGTTGGTAAAAATGTACTGACTCCGGCTTCAAAATAATAGCTTATAATATTATAGCAATATATAATAAATATATCATTTTAACTTCATGCTTTTATTTAATTTTTAGGAGCAACATTTGTAAATTTGATTGACAGATTTATTCAAATATAAATTCACAATGCCAAAGAAGTTTCCCATGAAGTCATCTGTATATAATTCTTTGGTTCCCTTTTCCATCGATCCAGAGTTTAAGTTTCCAGATAAACATCCCAAACTAACAAATATTCCCGTATTTTTACTATGGTTTTCAAAATTCCCTGTGTTTTTCCAGGTGCGTGGAAACATTGATAGGCCCCAATAGGTTATATGTCTTTATGTGTATCCACCAACTCATCAATCTCTTTCTTCCACATCAATCACACAGGGAACGTACCTGAGCGGTGTCGGCAGTGTTGGCGCACAAGTAGGTTGTGGTCGCTAGACAAGGGAGCGCTCTCTCCACCAACTGGAAACAGTGAGGCCGGTCAAACACGCTGTCGTGCACCTGATACAGGTACGCGCAGCTCAGATCTATAAGGCCTTTCGGCTTTGTGCGCTGAAAAGAAAACCAACAAATTACTAAAGTTTTTTTTTAGTTGGATCAAATGTTGAAACCAAATTACAAATCTCGGATCCAAATTCAAACTTAAGAAAATTTTGTAAAACAGTAAACTAAAGAGGTTAATAATGTTCATGTTTATTTGGTAAATAGCAGTAATAATTGATAATATGGTTAAATCTTTGTTTTTATTCCCTTCTCCTTATTTTATAAATATTTTTTCTTCTATGACAACAACATGTTTCGGTGAATTTTACACCATCTTCAAGTCTTATCTGTATTAAAGATGATCGATTTTACTTCAGACTATTGGAAAGTTGGGAACATTTTATCTAGTGAGATCATATACTATATACACTAGATAAAATTTTCACAACCTTCCAATAGTCTGAAGTAAAATAGGTCATCTTTAATACAAATAAGACTTGAAGATGATGTAAAATTCACCGAAACATGTTGTCGTCATAGAAGAGAAAATATATATAAAATAAGGAGAAGGGAATAAAAACAAAGATTTAACCATATTATCAATTAAGAGGTTAAGGTGGGAATGTAAGATACGGGAGGAAAGGTCAATGTTTTTGCAGTTTTTATATCAAAACTTACTTTTGTCAAAATAAATAAAATATTGCCCCAGTAAGCAGACATCTTAGCTCAGTCGGTAGCGTGTTTGTCTACCGAAATAGGAGTCCCAGGTTCAATTCCCGGCATAGCCAAAAAATTTATCATTGATGAAAATATGGGTTTACCTTTTCACCTTGATAAATTAATGGTCGGGGACTGGATGTTGCGCCTGTCCTAGTCTTAAGTTAGATTATCAGGCGCATTAAGCTACGTCAGACCTAGCAAACTGGTAGTACAAAAATATATGGCTTGAATAAAAAACTGACTCGGGCCGGAAAGAGTAATGGATGTAAAAAAAACTTTGACTCAAATGTATGAAATATTCTC
Organism: Timema genevievae; assembly: GCA_902155825.1. Lineage (NCBI taxonomy): Eukaryota > Metazoa > Arthropoda > Insecta > Phasmatodea > Timematidae > Timema > Timema genevievae. The sequence goes on along the minus strand of CABFWO010001533.1, from coordinate 127,541 downwards.
AAAACCGAATCAAAGTTTGAATTTATTTTCTTGTTTTATGCTTGAAAATAATATATATTGCTACAAATTGTTTGTAGTACTTTATTCTTCAGTGTAGACACAGGAATTTACTTCCTAAGCTACAAGACTTTTCAAAATTTCCCAGACAAAATTTTTTTTTCCCTGATCATCTTTTCTCATTTTATATAAATGTTTGCTAGCAAATATGGATTGACCTAAAATGGCACACATAGTAGAGCCTATTAATTATTATTATGACTTGATTTTTTTAATAACTTAAAAACAACTTATTTTAGATTTTAAAACATTACTGTTCGTTAAAATATCCAAGTCATATTTCACCAATATCAATTTTTTAAATAACTTAAATACATATTTATTTTTTATTTGGATGGTTATTGAGTTTTAAAGTGATATATTTACTAAACACAAGCGCGACTCAACTAGACACTAGGAAGTTCAATGAAAATCTAGCTTGAGATGACTCGAATGAAAAAAAAACAAAAAAACTGGTGCTCACAGATCCCTAATTTTAACGAGTGTATGGCCAAGAATCAATTGATTACAAGGAAGTATCTATTTAAGGGTAACTCTTTTCTCCAAAGAGATATATTATATATTCGCATCCAATGTCCTTTTCTTGTGTTTTGTCCTTTATGTTTATCTTTTACATGTTCCTATCTAAGTTTCAAGTTTCCTATCATCCTTTACCAATTTCATTTTTCTCCCTTTGGTGTTTTTAGTTTCCTCTTTTTGGAAGTTGTGTTGCACGTTTCACACTACCTCCTGATAAGTTCTGATAGAAAGAAACCTAGGTAAGGGGATTAGACAGTAACAATTTATTTTCTTACAGGGGCAGTCCAGTGGCAGCAATGTAAAGTGTGAGCTGTGTTGTTCTTTTCAATGTAAGAGCCATGTTGTGTTTGTTCCTTTTATGTGTTCCTATCCCTCTTTCATGAACCTTCTCCCAAGTATATTATGAGAAAGTATTTGATACACAATATTCACTTTCTCCTCACCCTACCCCCCAAAATTGAAGTTTTTGAAGCGTTGCACATCCCTAGTTTGTATTAAACTTTGTGCATATATTTCACAAGCAGGGGTAGTTAATGCCAGGGACGTTTTGATTAAAACTATCCTCTAGTATTACCAACCTTAGGGTTTTCATAAAAGTATAAGTGAGTGTCTGTGCCATCGACCACAAGCACAAAGTACATAGACTTCCACTTTTTGTTCTTTTCGCTCTTCTTGTTCAAATAACCCTGCATCTTGATGCCTGCAACACACAATGATATTTCAAACCTTCGTTAATAGGGTGGCCAAACCAGAAGATATTATCTTTTTCAGATCATAAACATGATGGCTACAAAATTCAGTAAAAAAAATCAATTTTTTGTGATCCAAAAACTCAAGTTTCTCGACTAAAACCCATATTTGGATTGATAAAGGTGTTAAAAAAAATCACAATATGCAGTTCGTTATAAATATAGTTGGGTCGAATCCACTATTTTACGAATCTGAATCTCCAATTTAACTTCAAACCACAAATCTCGAATTTGAATCAGTCTTAAATGTATGAACATTATAGGAAATTTAAATACAATAGAATTGTAAAAAATACAAATAGTAACTAAATGTTAACATTCGTTCTTACAAACCATTCATTCATATATTCAATTAAGTGTTAAATTACTGGTCTGGGGCTTGGTTGTTAGGTTCATTCTATAATTATAATTGGTTCTAGACCACCAATAACTAGTGCCAACCACTAGTATAACCAATAACTAACTAGTGACATGCAAAATTCGCATTTGCGATAAAACAAATTTTTACACCAATTCTACTGTTTTCACACGAATACCACAAATGTAAGCTTTTTTTTTCTAAATAAACACAATTTCTATATAATTTGGCAAATGAATCGTGCAATATAATTTTCAACGTGGTAAGAGGAAACCAGGGCTGCCGTTTATATGAATAGTATCCGTTTTTACTTATTTTATAGGTATAAAATGGATCACAGGAAAAATTAGTGTTTTCCGTATATTTAAGCTTTTTTTTTTATCCGAGGTTAGCATTAAAAATCAAGATTTCTACTTTTACAGATTATTATACCTAATTTTCGATAGCTCAATTCTTTGTACAGCCTTCAAAGGATTTCACTTTAGGTCCAAGCAAGGATATTAATATATATGGACCTTGCTACAGGTGGTCATGTTTGGCAAAATTATATCTTCTTAATTTTTATTCCCTTCTCCTTATTTGATAGTAGTTTAGTCTTCTATGAGGACATGTTTCGGTGTTATTATTGTTTGGTCTAAACCTAAGTTGATAATAGATTATTTTGATATTGCTCTTTGTAAGACTTGAAGGTAATGATATTGATATATTGAGTTTGATATTACTAAGCGTGAAATGTTTTGTGCGTATTTATATTCCTCCAAATATGTTAATAAATAGTTAAATAAACAATATGAACGAAAAATTTAGACAGTTTTATCCTAGTTGTTTTAATGAATACTAATTCGACTCATATTTACATAAATAATAACATCACTTTAAGCTTATAATATCATCGCTTTTTAAGAAAAAATAACACCACTTTTCCCCTAAAAATAACCTCACCTTTTGCATGTCTCTGCCAATAACTAATTAGTATCAGAGCTCTAAAACAAATTTCACTTAAAAAAATGAAAAAAAAATTCTTAATTATTTGAGTCTCGAATCATTGAATCTTGAATATTCCCAAGGATTTGAGAATCCCATCGCTAATTATGTAATAATGTTGATTCTCTTTTTCTTTGCTATTTTTAGTGTGTTATTTGCAGTGTTTATAAATCCGGCATTATATCAGCACATAGGTTACAAACCAAACTTAGTTTAGGAAGAAAGGTGAAACTTGTGTAGTAAAATAAATCTGAAGGGGGGAAAAAAACAAATTATTGTAGGCACTTCATTGCAAGAAATCAATTCCCCCTATACTACTATACCTATAGGCCTTCCTTACCACTTAGCTATGAAGGCACTTCATTTTCATGATAGTGGCATTTAACTATTTTTTTTTTTTAATTAATAATCTTTAGAGCTATGTGTTGTTAGGGTTAGCCATAAATTATACCAACTAATATGAAAATATAAGGTGAGGGTATAGTTTTAAGGTAATGTATCAACATTCTCTTGGATGGATAGCCACTTAAGAAAAAAGTTACTACTTCGAGTATTTGAACCAAGTTCCGTCAAATCAGTGCAACATGCTTACACTGAGCTTGTGTAGCAAAATGAGAGATAGCTTGCTTCAGTGGTCGTATGGACTTGTGATAGGCTAAACTGCAGGTGACAGGAAGATCGGGTTTCAAATCCCGGTCGAGTGAATTGAGGGTTGATTTTCCTTAGTGGTTTTCCACTCTCAAGTCGACACAAATGCAGGTACACTTCCTTTAAAAGCCTTCCTCATCCTTAACTCATTAGCGTAATTAGTACAAATGTATATAATTTTAACAGATAGTAAGACGTGGTGCTAAAAAAATAGATAGAGTGTGCAGTTTAACTTTGGTAAGATCCAAGGTCATTTTTTACAGATATCATAAAAAGATAGTATATAATGATACTAAACGTTAACCATCTTTCAAATGTCCACAATATCTTTTTTTTAACTTCCTTAACTCGTGGTAAGACGCGGTACTAAACAAAGATAGAAAGGAGTGCAGTTTAATTTTTCAAGGTCATTCTTTTTAGGTCATAAAAAAGATAGTATATAAAGATACTAAACTTAAACAATCTTTCAGATGTTCAGAATAATTTTTTTTTAATTTACTTACTCATCAAAAGTAACCAATTAACCAACTATCTTAAAATAGCATAAAAAAAAGTATATTTTCTAAACTACTAAGCTTCTTGATCAGACTGTACTGAGGCATCCTTGCACACATGTTGGAAGTGACTGTAGAGGAAGAGCAAGGAGATAATAAAGAGTGCTGACAAAGCCGAGAGGTCACTATCTGAGAATGTGTGGAGATATGAAGAAAACAAAGAGCTAAAAGCAGATTCATAAAATGCATGGCCGGTCTTGCCTCTGCTGCTGCAGGAATATAACTTTTAAAGATGGGTCGAATCTGAATCTTTATTTTACCAACAAATCTATAATGCAAATCTTAGAACCCATGGTAAGTATAGGTTTACATTTTCACTACTTATGATAATTACTCTAATGAGGTAGGGATCAGGAAGGAAGAATTTTAGAGGTAATCCAGACGCATTCACATGGAAGGAGAGTGGGGAAACCATTTAGGAAAAAAGAGCCCCAGTAGACCCAAGTGGGATTCAAACCCCGATCTCTCCGTCATCAGCAGGTCAGTCTAGCACGATAGTCACACCTTAGACCATTCTATCATTAAACTGGGTAATTTCTAAGTTTATAAAGAAAGTAGAAATAATAACTAAATGTTTTCAGTTTTTGTTTCACCGCCCTAATTATAAAATGCAATCAATACAATAGGTTTAGTGGTAAATTAATGAACTAGGGTTTGGTTGTCCTGTAATTATGGTGGTCGAAGCCATCAATTTCTGTATAAGAACCCTCTAACAAGTTCTGATTAAGAATTTGAAACAGAAATATATTTCTTTTTTGATTTCGAATCTGATATTTTCTTGAATCTTGAATATTCATATAAATTCAACTGATTCAAAGATTTGAAGGTTCCATCCTAAGTTGTATTACTTCTAAATAGCTCTCAGATCGTTTAAGTCAAGTTGTGTTGTGTGCATTCTTAACATATGTCCATTTGACTATCTACAATTTACAATTTACAATTAACCCGAGACATGGAGTAATTTTTTTAAGAAATGCACATGCCTTAGAGACCCTGATTTATGCTCTAAGTAAAATGATTGAATGTTGTTAAAATAAAGTTGGATTTCGGTATTATAAGTTGATAAATAAAAGGCATTTTTAGCTAAAAATGGTAAGGAAATATTTCTACTCTGGAAAGGAAATTTATGGTTAAATTACAAATTCTTAAATTTTAAATATTTGACTATAACGTCACAACTGTCATAGTAGTGAAAACAAACACATATTTTACTTATTCTTTACTAATAATGATAATACTTAGCACCACGTCTTACTAACCATTCAGGTTATACGCTTAAGTACGAATTACGCTAATGGGTTAGGAATTATTAAGGTTGAATATAGAGGAAGTTAACCCGCGTTTGCATGTAGGTAGAGTGGAAAACCATTTAGGAGAAACCACCCAGTGTTCACCTGAGCGAGATTCAAACATCGATCTCCCCATCCTCGGCAGTCTAGCTCAACACAAAACTAGCGTGTTAGCTAACTACGCAGGTTATTCTTTACTAATAGTTTTTAGTTAGGGGAAATATTTTTTTCTGAACTAGAAACTTTGATATATTATAATAATATTAAGAAGAAAATTTTTTCTGGCAATTTCAGGCAAATAACAATGTTGTCTGCTACTAGGTAAATATGTGTATAGTTTTTATATCATTAATTCACATTAAAATTGACATAAATGAAAATTTTTCGCATATGAAAAGCCAAATAATCAATTTCACTAAAAGAGTCCATTTCATGTACGTACTACACATTCAAAAATGCTACAATGAAGTTCACAAATATATTTAAATCTATTTTGACATACCAAGTGAAAGTCTGTAAAAACAGAAAACATGCCTCACAATATTTCGGTGCCTCTAACCATCCTTAGTATTGAGAAATGGAGGAGAGCTAAGTTGATAAAAACTTGCTTCAATACACATATTCAGGTATTGAACCTTGACCCCTAAAGTCAGAATTAAGCACTCTAACTTTTAGCTAACTCAGCAAGAAGTGAAAAATAGATTGACTATAAAAACAAAAGTGAAATTAAATAAACTAAAATACTAAGTTCAATCTCAATCAAATATATTCATAGTTAGTTAGACGTTATTTTCTGTATACATAGTAAATGAAATTATTTTATATAATGTTTAAATGTTCATTATACTAATATACCAACGATTAATGAATTTAATGTTACAAGATATTTTAAATTGCCAATTATTTAGATAAATCAACAGTACAGACTTAGAAGGAATATTGGTGTTTAGTCTCAGGTGGCTGAATAGCATTTTATAATGAAACAAATAGCTAAATTTTGAACAAATAATTAATTATACAAAGCGAATAATTAATTTTAATATGCTATATTTATTAGTTAATCTCTTTTGAAAATGGTGTTTTATATTTAACTACCTATTGGAAGAGTGCAAAATAAAATAAAAAATTTACCCTTCTTAAATGTTCTCTATCTTAACACCTCTTAAAGGCTATTTAGGTTTGAAACATCTTAAATATTCTTTGGGTCTAAAACCCCTTAAAGATTATCTAAGTTTGAAACCCCTTAAATATTCTTATGTTATTAAACCGCCTAAATGTTATCTAAGTTTGAAACACCCTAAATGTTTTAAGGTCTAAAACCCCTTAAAGATTATCTAAGTTTTAAACCCCTTGAATATTATTTTGGTATGAAACCCCTTGAAACTCCTCTTTGTTTAAAGCCCCTTTAATGTTCTCTAGAATTGACACCCCTTAAAGGTTCTTTGTTTAATACCCCTGTAATCTATACTCTTTGTTAGGTTGCTAACAACAGACAGGCTGATGCTCATAAATAGTTGACCTTGGCAAGCTACTTCCCCCTATTTCTGTGCCTCAAAAAATGGTAGAGAGTAATAAAGCCCTGTCCTTCTCTAAATCTTTCGAGCTCTCTCTCTTTCTTGCTGAGCCTAACAAATAACTGTTGATAGACAGAGCACAGTGTCTCACCACATGCAGTAAAATATACACCACCCAGTTTGCTACAGAAAAAAGATCACTGTCTTCAATGGAGATTGAGACAGTAGTACCTGCTGTAACAATAAGTGGACTTTATTTCCCGCCCAACTCTCAGAATGGATAAATTCCCGCCATTTTAGTGAGCACACACGCGCGCGCACACCCACACCCACCCACACACC
>CABFWO010001533.1:100609-111329 GCA_902155825.1 Timema genevievae | reverse complement strand
TGCTGGGCCCTTCGGCCTCCTCTGCGTCAGCAAGAAAAGGGTCAAATTCCTCACCGACTGCGCCATCATGTCCTTCATCACTCCCAGTGCTTGGAGAGCCCTGAAGTTTTTCTTTCGGTAAAATTATACCTGCCCCTTGTATTCCTCTGACGAATTCTGCCATTTTAGCTTCCCGTTCAACACCAACTCCCACAAATACCTATGAACTTGACAGTCGATACGACTTAAGCATCGTTTACAAGAAACAGTGAGGTATAATGGGAAACTCTAAAATTGTGTTTGTATGGTACAAGACTCACTCGGTAGTAGCACCAATGACATATAACAAGGTCCGTCTAAGTAAAAATGGCTAAAGAGATTGATGCTATTGCAGAAGATAACTTTGTTATCATAGTTGGAATTATTTTGAACTTAATTGCTAAATTGATTTTTTCACATAGGCCTATAAAATGGCCAGTAATTATTATATTATGGTTTAGTGTATATGTAACTGTATATAATCTATTATAGCTGATGATATGATTTGTTAATATTTGATTGTTTGATAAAATTTGTTTTTCCATTTAGGTAATATAATATAAGATCAATAGTTAATTTAAGTATTAATTTTTGGATGTGTAAGCGCATACGCAATCCTTGCCAGTTTTATTTGCGATCTAGTTCATAATTGTGCATTGTAAACATTGGCGTCTAAACACTATACAGTAATCAAAACATCAGTCGACAAACGTAACATTGTGTGTCAGAGAAGGTAAAAGCTTAGGCAGCCTTATTTTTATGCAAGAATTAAGTTATTCCACCTCCCCTTCTTCTTCAGAGGGTCTGGTTCACATTTTATTGGCCTTAGGACATACCTAACAACAAAGGGAAAGCAGTCACCTTTCGGGTGTAAAATATTGCCATATAAGGTTTACATTCACTCTTACTGCCTCAGCCTTTGTACAAAGGAACAGTAACAGTATTTTTCCAGTCTTTAGGAACATTAGAAATCCAAACACACACATTGAACAACTCACACAATCTTGCACGTAGCACCATGCCCTCACACTTAAGCACTTTACGTGAGTTCCCATCTACGCCCACAGATTTGCCATTCTTTAACACTTTCATATAACTTTTAACATCTCAGCCTCTTTCATTATTTCACTCATCATATCATTTTCCCTATTTTCTTCTACTTTCTCTGCGTTTTCACCATACATTGCTCTCTTAAAGTGTTTTAATCCCAGATCATGTCACAACGTTCATTATGAATGACATAGGTACCTCCTTGCACTACTTGTTTCGTTCTCTTTACCCACTTCTAGAACAGCTTGTTATATCTAAACGGGTGTTGGTTTATCAGTGGTTTTTGGTTTGTTCTTGTGAAATGGTGGATTGATGTGTGTTGTTCTTCTTGGTGATGTTCTCCTTCAAACCACGTCTTCTTAGTCTGTTGTTATGTTGCTAGTCCAGTTATGGCAGGGAGAATGGATGGAGGAAGGGTGGGAGATGGTCAGTGGGAGAGTATGTTCTTCGTCTGAGGGGTCTTGTCTAAGGATGTCGGCAAAGTCCCAGTTCATCTGGGTCCAGGGAATCGTGCTGGAAGGTCGTTGTTGGGGGTCTGATGGGTGGTTGGAGATCGGATGTCTTAAGGACGTGGGCAAAATGAAGTAATTAGTGGAGAGGAGAAGAGGGAGTTGGTCGTTGTTAAGGGGAATCGTGCATAGGATTATTTTTGAGAATTTTTTTTTCTCAGCAAGACTAATTCTAATTGTGTTTTGATTTTTAAAATATATATATTATATTTTTTAAATTTTAATTTGCTTTAAAATTTGTTTTAACTGATAAAATTTGATTAATTTATTTTTCTAAAACTATAATTTTTATGTATTTGATTTTTTATATTTGACTTAGTAACTTACTTTGGATTAAAGTGTAAATATTTCAATTCAATAGCCTAGATAATTTTTAAATAATTAAATATTATTTCCACATTTAAAATGACATTTTTATAAAGCAGTTTGTGGTTATTTATTTAATTTTTATCTTACTGTGTTATGGTTTCAAATTTATATAAATTTTCTGGTGGATTAGTTGTGAACTAGCCGATATTTGATTATTACCTCTAAAAGGTCGCCTTTTAAAACTTTTGATGAATCCATCCTGTGGTGTAAATCGCTTTAACACATCACTTCGTTTAATACATTTTTGCGTGGAGCTTACATGTTTGAACGACAGTACCTGAAACGAGTGGAGAATTTAAGAACTAGGTTCTAACATTCAGAGTAGACAAATACTCCTCCCCTCTTCCTCATTATTTTTTTTCACAGCTTGAACGTGTGATGGCTGATGACAGCTCTCCCAGCTGTGGACACCGCCACTCAAACAAGAGTATCAGTTTATCCCATCTCGTGTTGCAGTTCTGAAGCTCTTCTGGTAAGCTCATTCCACCATTTAGTGATTCCATATTTTAGCTTCAGAGCAGTAGGTTGGTCGTACACTTTCGAACCTTACCGGAAATCTTTTACAGATTTTTTTAAATAGGGCTAGAAACCCTCCAACGAATCGTATTTGCAAGAGGCATAAATTTGCTAAATATGGTCGCTAGATGGAAAAAGAAGCTAACTGGAAAGTAACTATTTTTATTAAATATCTATCTATGTGGATTATTTTAAATTTGATAAACATGTCATTCTTGTTTTAAAGATAACGTATTTTATTTATAAATATTTTTGTTTTAGAGAAATCATTGAGGCAAATAGCAACGTTATGACTATGAAGTTTGATCCAGTCGTGCCACCACAGCTTGGTCTTCGTGAACCACCGTGACATAAATCAGGAGTTAATCATTTACCCCGCTTTTATTATTCAGTTTCTGACAAAACTTGACATTGCAATTAACAATAACAGATACTATCACAAGGTGTACCTTAAAAATACTACGTCAATGGGGACACAAATTTTAACTTCTTAAAGTACTAGGCTACTACATATCCTTCACTGCTCAAACTCTTAACTTTTTGCTAGTGTCTATGAAACCATCCTTCTCCCCCCTTCCCCCCTCAAATGGACAGGCCTACTTGTCTCTGGGTCAGGCAACGTACGAAAAATTGGAATTTAGAATTAAACACATCTTAACGGATCCGGAGTCCAGGATTCGATTCATTTGAGGGTTGAATTTGAAAAAATCTGGTAGATACTCCGTACTCCCTCCTCCGGGTAAAAGTTCTTCCCCTTCCCCCCAAAAGATACTTCCTGGATCCACCCCTACCTTCCACCCAACCAAAATAAATACCGTTAAAAACAGCAATTGAATATCAGTTCCCCAACACCAGCAAGTTTGTTCCCCAACTATTAAAAATCCTTATTTTTAAAATATGTTTGATGGTACAAAATTTGTTCCAGATTGTTCTAAAAAATAATTGTTTGTTCAAATTTTATTCATAAATGAAATATTTACGTTTAACTTTATTTCAGAGTCCACTTATGGCTTGTATACAAACAACATGTCCACTTGTTGGACTCGTAATTATACAATCGCAAGCTTACTCGTAATTACGTTCCTCTTAAATTCAAAATATTCATTTTACAATGAAAAGTCGTAAGACGTAGTTTCCACCAATATGAATTAAGACGAGTTAACCACTGAAGAAAATAATAAATATAACAGGCTGTGCCAATAAAATCATTGAAATAATTATCAATAAACCATTAAAATAAATAAATTGATATTTTTGTTATTACAAATTTGTAGATCATTGTTTTGTTTTATTGATTATTACTACTACTATTAATAATAATAATAATAATAATAATAATAATAATAATAATAATAGTATTAGTACACAGTACATTAAAAAAAACTCGCTCTTATTTCATGGGTATTGAGTATTAAATGTAGTGTAATCTCTCACAACTACCTAAAAACATAAACAACCCACACGTTTTTTTGAAAAGAACTTTAATTTATATTAAATTAAAATCAACATTTATTTGGGAATCTCTTGTTTCTGATACATTTGGTGAGAATCATAACCAGCCTGTATTAACATTTTGAAATCAATATTAAATTAAATTAAATTAAATTTCACCTAGCACACATTCTATGAAATTATCATTTAATTCAATTTTAAAAACTTAAGTGCCACACAAAAAGAATATATAAAAGGCAAAGAACCGACAGACACAACCATAGATTATGACTACATAATTAAAGCCATATTAAAGTTTTCAAACATACATCACTTCAGATCCAAAAAAAAACTTATAAACTATTATATTATTGTTTTTATTAGTTAATTTTAAAATGTAATATGTTCAACTATATATTATTGTCAAAAAAATAAAATGTTCTCCTAGATTATTACCGACATAATATTGCGTTTTCGTTTGTTATTGTAGACAGACAAAATTACTTAGTTGCGTAATTGTGAGTCCGATAAGCGGGTGTGTTGGGTTGTAGACCTATTACAGGCAAAAGGCGGAGAAAACTGAACAATCTAAACGTTTCTTCCAATTTATGAATAGTAATTAGTAAACAATAAAATAGAAAATGTAATGATCTTTAATTTATATTATATATTTATTTTAAGCCAAATTTATTCACCCACTCAAAGTACGCCAACTATCCCTATCCTGAGTTAGTTCTATCCAGTCCACCTCACTACATCCTATCACTTTCAGGTCCATTTTAATGTCATCCTCCCATCTGCGTCTAGGTTAATATAAGTCTGTTCATTATGGTTTTTTTTTTACCTGTATGACAGTTCAAAAATCATATGTTTAGGTTTTGGGTTGCCAACACTTGTAAAAGATCACTGTTATGTTATAAATTTCAAGTTTTTTAATTACATGTTATATTTTACATTTAAAATAATATAAATTTAAGTTTTCTTACACTGTTTCATAACTTTTAATAATTTCTTTTTACCCAATCCGAAACCATATTTTAAACCTAATTAAAAGTACTTATTCTTCGTTTTGGAATGTTATCTATGATGTGTCATATAGTGCATACAATAATACCTTTTAATACAGGCATCGTATTTACTTGGAAAAGAGAAAATACTTATAATTTTTTATATTATAATATAATACATTATTTTATAGTTTTTTGAAATATTTAACTGAATAAAATATTATTGTCCACTGCGTGGGTGCATCATTGCAAAGAACTTGTTTCCGTCACGTTCAATTACATAGTTTAAATTATTTGGTCATCATTTTGAAGCTATGGTAGTTAGATCTTTTGTGAAAGTGATGTGAATAATATTTTTTCAAGTAGAATAAAAAGACAAATAAGCTTTGTGCCCAAACTCAAATAAATATATAAATAATATTGACCTAAATTATTGTGGTTTACTATCAAATTCATACATTACCATACGTTTTTATTACAGTTATCCAAAGTGACAGATGTCAGCTGTTGGCGTAGGGATATATTAGGAATTATTTCTAGTAACTTTTTGAGATGTCATCCAAGTAAACTAAGGTCGTGAATGTATTATATTTAGGCCTACTGTACTAATATATGTTCATCTAGTAAAATGCTGCTTTATTTAATCTTTGCTAAATGAATCATCTGTCCGGTAATAGCATTAAGAATGATATGTGGAAAATGACTTTAGTGTACCCATCTGGGATTTGAACCCAGGTCTTCCACGTGATATGCAAACAAGTTCACGATTCTCTGACGGTTTATTTGTATGTAATCTTTTTTGTGTAGCGGTAGGTAATCTGTTTATGTTCACAGTTTTCAGCTGTCAGTCCCAAGAAACTCGTGTATAGCCCTAGGTTGAATCATTGGTGTGTACAACCAACACCAACCCACCTTTCCCCCCTCCCTCTCCTCGTCAACCATTAGTCCCTTACTGCCTTACACAACTAAGTCGGAAAGATAAGGAATGTTTTCTAGAAATCACTAAACTAGGGGGTTCAAACTTGGTAGTTTGTATTAAAATGACTCAAGTACAGATTTTAAATACGAGGTCATAATTTGAGCTCAAGAGAAGCATAGGTGCGACCTCCACAAAGGTCCAAGCTCAAATGACGCTTTGGTGGCCAATGCAGGTATATTTCAGTAATTTTGTGAGGGAAGGGGTTCGAGGACGGGGTCATTTTATCATTTTTACCCGTTGAGCAATAGATTTGGCCAGTGACGAATTTATCACGTGCACGATTTGTCTTACATAGCTTGTATTCGTGGGCTTCTCCGTCTTCTTTTCTCTTCCCTTTGAATGTGTCATGGAGAGTCTCTTTGCTGAGTGTTTGTGAGGCAGTCGGCCAGGGGCATTGACTTGTGGGTTAGGAAGCTAAGGCACCCGGTCAAGAGTACTACCTTGATAGGGTTGGAAGCTGAGGCAGCCGGCCAAAATCGCCACTTCAGTGTAATGATACAAAAAAGTTAATATTTACGTATATAGATTATTTTAGATTTGAAAGTATGATTTGTTTGATAGGTATTTTATTTTTATATATATATATAAACATAAAAAACAGGAATCACTTAGAATAATACACTGAAAGGTGACTAGACTAGCCTTTAGCCGTATTTTATAAGCCACAATGCTACATCATAGTCTATAATAATAAAAGGAAGTGTTTGTCTGTGTGTCTGTGTTTGTTTGTGTGCGATGCCCAGCCAAATCTGCGGCACGCAGAGATCAGAAATTTTTAATACAGGTGGACGGAGGGGGGTCCGAATGCACCTCGATGCAGGATTTTTAAATTTTCAATTAGCTTTTTAATTAGGCTATTTTAAACCAATTTTTGAAGAAAATGTTTTTTTATTTGTTTTAGAATTACGTTTTAGAGATACGGGCACCTTGGGGGGTGCTTATATAATTCTTATACTACAGTGGGTCACGGGCAAAGCCGTGCGGGATTGCTAATAATTCATAGAAGAAAGCTTGCTAACTTTTAAGATAAATGGTGTGTAGGGTATATAATATGTTGAATAATTGCTTCAATAAACTGTACATAATTTTATCCATACGTATGGGCCCTGTATTATTAATTAAAATCTTGAACTGATTTAACTTTTATTAACAGACAGAACCCCCTCTCAAGGTGGAATAATAAGGCAGGATTAGCAAACAAACGGCCCGCGAGACATAGCTGACCTGCCCGTTTGTCTGCAATATCTTTGTGTTACTTACTATCCGGCATGCATTCATGAATTCACACAAAATATAATAGTTTAACTTTAGTGTTTACTATTAAATTTTAAATAACAGAAACCCTTAGAACTATTTAAAACAATCCTATATTTTTGTTTTTCATTTAATTACTTGAGTGTGGGAATTTTAATTGACAACGGGAAAATACCAGTTTTTAAATTATTTCAAGTATAAATTAACGATTTTAAATACAGAGCATCAAATAGCTATTATAGACCTTCATTAGTGGCCTCTATAAAATAAAGTCATGTTTTGATAGGATCACAATTTGTAGTATTGTTTTATACGGTTCTATATAGGGTATCACACATCTTTTTTAAACGTTAGAGTTAAAATTTAAACAATTTAAGTGGTGAGAACTTCCCCCTCATTTTGGTGAAAACAATATAAAAAAATAGCTAACCACTTGTTAAATAAATTGGTATTTCTAGACGTCTGCAATTCTCCTCAGTGCTCCTTAGCAAATAATTGCAGTCTACAGCCAGTTCCTTAGTTAAAAAGAAAAAGAAAAGGTCCATTGTGTTTAAAGTTTTCTTTGTAATGTGCAAAAGAGTAAACTTATTTGTATGGCAGGATTATGTTACTTATGGACGAGAAGCGGAGGTTAGAGACAGGGGAAGGCGCTACCTGAAGCTTGCTCGGTGACAGCCATCCGACAGGTTAGCTCTATGAGCTCATATTTTGTATCTGCCTTCTGGTAAATTTGAATTTCAAAGTGAGTAGTTTAGAAAATGCTCACTTGATTACGCTGTGGTCAGTGGAGATCGCACCTAGTGATCCCAACGTTGAAGGAGTAAAGTCTCGAAAAGGAGCGCAACACGTTTAATCTAGCGGCTGTGGATCTGTTCTTTCCTTGTCTGTGTTCTAGGTACATTAAAACTATTTGCCTGTTTTCTCAAACCAGCATTAGGTGCTTTGCTCCAAGTTTGTAGAGTCATAACTTTTTCATTTTCTTAAATTAATCAATAAAATATTTATAGCCAATAAATTTTGACATAAATTTAAACATATAAAGATGTATACTTCTTTCTTTGTTTAGAACATTAGTTGCAACTTGACATATTAACTTGAGGGCTTTATTTATCTTGGTACGTGTGTAAGGTTTACTTATCGTTCTAGGAATTTTAAACTGTTCAACATCAACATGCGTCATGATTTTCCAGGAACGAGATACTTTTCCATCCTAATATATTGAACACAATATTCGGAAACATTCTGTGTGTTTTATTCATATAGGATAAATCCCAAGCTACAACAAAACACTCACACTTTTGCCACTTACATTTTACACGCACAAGAGAAAATATTATACATTGTTGAAGGTCAGAAAAGTATAATAAGTAAGAAAGAAGAAAATGAAGATTATATGTGTCTCGATAATTGTATATGAAGCATTAATTATGTCACAGGTAAGGAATTGAATTACATATTTAAAGAGTTGAACTTCCCTTATTTTACCGGAACACCTCTTTACAAAACTAGATATAGAGAAAAGAGATAGGTACATAACTTATCCTAGTTAATTGAACTAATTTTGGATTCTTGAGCCTCCACAACTATTCTTTCTCATTTTGGTTACTCAAAAACTCCCAACAATTAAAAGTAGGAACAGTACTATTTATAATAATTGAGATGCTCAACGTGGGCTTTCTAAACACAATATTATAGCCATTCATCTGTTTAAACACCATCTGAAACCAAAACAGCACATACTCTTATTACTAGTAGTTTTAGTATTTGGGTAATAGAAATCAATCTCTTCAAAATTACTAGATCGCTATCGTCAAGTTTGGAATCAAATCTAATACGCTATATTTGTAGTCATCCTTTCATGTTGTTCAACCATGAGAAAGAATATGCCCAGTAAAACCACCTTATGTGATCCAGAGGTCAGAGTATTTCAACAATTAATCCATATCTATCAATTATAATCAAAGTAATAAAGCGTGTACATTGTAAGATCTAATTAGAAGTCGAATGAAAAAATTAAAATTACTTGTTTACTTCAAAATGTACCCTTTGTTTACCCTGGGAGGTACTATGATACGGCATACAGGAAGTGTAAGCCATCAAGGTAGGACTGTTACATCTCAGGATAAACGGAGTGTAAATAAATATGAATCAAAATGTGTATATTATGTATTTATTTTTAGTACTTAATTGGTGTTTCTTCAATCGATACTTCGCAAGATTCTTCAGAGCGATTGGCGTCCGAGATCGCAGTGAAAATGCTCTCTATGGTAGATCTTGACGATGACACAGACGCAATCCACGGAGAGGTGACTAACACTGACCCCAAGGAACCTAACGTGGGTCAAGAAGGTCAACCGGACCTTATTCCGGACCTCAGCAACAGGTTGATTAAAGCTGCCATTCTGCCTGATATCTCCAAGGAGATATGTCCTCCCGACATGGTAGCCACAGAACTGACATTGCTCGCCAAGACGGAGGTGGAATCTTCTGACACACCTGATGTGGCTGATAAGGCCAAGCTGTCGAAATCCACCCCTTTCCGAGTGTTTAGTCCTCTGCTTGCGACAATGATAGAGAATGGTATGAGTGAGGTGGTCAATGAAGAGTTGCAGAATGGACCGTCACCGCTTCCAGTTGAGACACTGGTGCTATGTGTTAGAGCTGTAAACAATGGCGGCAACCCCAACACGATGATCGAAAACTCTAATAATTAAAACAATATTTTTTGTGCTCAACATTATGTGTTTTTTCAAGCACTCCAATTAGATAGTTAAATTATTTAATCTTTTTGATGTTTATTTCATTCGATACAATTAAATCAAGTTATTTTTAATGTATTGTACTTATAATCATTTAAAACATCTATATTTTATATATTAAATGCCATCCAAATTTTTAGCCAGTGAATAGACATTTCTCTACTAATACTATCTATAAAAATTTGTTTTATTCCAAAGTTACTACCATAGCCCCAGACAATTTAAGGCTGAATGATGTATCAATACACCGTGCAAAACCAATTTAGTTTTTAAATAGATATAACAATTTTACGATTTTGGATGTGGTGGTATATCATCTATCCCAATATACCATCTATCACAAACTGATACGTGATGGTTATCCACAGGATCAGATTGTGATACAAATGTATTAATATTATTAAGTGCATTGCATCATACTGTCATTCACGAGTCGCCGTGGACTGTTAATGTAGATAGTTCTGAGTGGCTGATAATTTCACCAGCTGCCACACGTAGACTCAATACACCAACAATTTAGTAGTGAATAATGGCTTTGGGTAAAAGGCGACACAGTGTAGTAATAATAATTAGTGGTATTATTATTATTAGTAGTAGTAGTAGTAATAAAAAACACCTGCTTCGATGGCCTCACGGTCCAACGCGCTACTATCGCCGTTTACAGGGAGATCGAGGCTCGATTCGGGTGCACTGAGGTAGATTTCCCCCAAATGGTTTTCCACTCACTCTCCATACAAATTCGGGTGTGATTCCTGTAAATTCAACCTTCTTGATCCCTAGCTCATTAGCGTAATTAGTACATAGGCATATAATTCGAACGGGTAGTAA
>CABFWO010001533.1:60366-93322 GCA_902155825.1 Timema genevievae | reverse complement strand
GGTTTGAGCTGTTGACCTCCCCGGCTCCGGCTGGGATTTGAGCCACCGACCTCCCCGGCTCCGGCTTGAGCTGTTGACCTCCCCGGCTCCGGCTGGGATTTGAGCCACCGACCTCCCCGGCTCCGGCTGGGGTTTGAGCTGTTGACCTCCCCGGCTCCGGCTGGGATTTGAGCTAACGACCTCCCTGGCACCGGCTGGTATTTGAACTGTTGACCTCCCCACCACCAGCAAACCATACTAGTCATTATATTGTAGGAGTAATTCAAGTTGATGAGGATATCTTATGTAATTTGTTTCTATTCTATATACACTGCAAAAGTTTATATTAAAATTTTACTTCTCATAGTTGATTTACACTACTCTACTTTTATAAATATAAATGAATAGAGAAACAGCTCACAAATGTTACAATAATTATACACAAAACAATCACTGAGTTCAAAGTATATTAACATTGTGTTGAGCGAGTGTTTGACCACTTAAAGAAATATGATTCACGCCAAACTGATCCCAATTCTCCTACAAATGAACATATCTTACAGCTTGATAATTTTCTAAAACGTCCCCAAATGTCCAATTAAGGCATACTAGAAGTGATATATTGTTTAGTCTACTAAATAAATATATATACATATATTAAATGAAACAATTTAGTAAACAAATTTACCTTGATATAGTTTATTTAGGTACCTAGTGAAGAGATAAATATTTAATTTTAAATGCCTATATTTTTTATAGCACCGCGTCTTACTACTCGTTCAAGTTATATGCTTATGTACTAACTATTATAATAGTTTTAGGGATTAAGAAGGTTATATTCAGAATAAATGCACCCAAATTTGCACAGAGGGAGAATTGAAAACCATTTCAGAAAATCATACCTCAGTGCACCCGACCAAGATTAGAATGTTGATCTCCCCGTCCTTGGCAGTCTAGTCCACTGTGAGAGTAGCGCCTTGGACCATGCGGCCACCGAAGCAGATAAATACTTGATTAAAGCATTTGGACAACTGGTAACAATTAACAATGCATCTAGCTCAAGTGATAAGCCCCATCACTTAAAAAAGTTTAATTGTATATAAATATGTATTTCTCATAAGCCTGTGTTCTTATTTTCAATTATACCTTAAAGTAGGTATGTTAATTTTCTCAATTATTAATTACTCTCTCTGTGTGTGTTAATTTATTTTTAGTTGATTTTGTATTCAAATTATTTATATATAAGACGTTATGTTGGAGTTAGGTATAAGACAGGAGTTTTGCCTTAGCTTTGTTGATAATAAATATATTATAAATACCAAATACAATAATTATTACTAACACAATTTTAGTTTTAAATACAAATTAAACACTGAGAAACAAATACTCTAAAATATATAAACATTAGTCAAATCTGATAGGTTAAAATTGAAAAAAAAAAATCAGTTTATTTTTTTAAGAAATGTTGAGATCATTTATTTTGAATATTCCAATTAGGAGCAACACATGCAAAATAATAAATATATTATACACATTAACTTGTAGCTAATATAGTAAACGGCTTTAGAAGAATGATTTAATGTAAATTACTTTAATACTGTAGCAAACTTACTTTAAATTACTTAACTTTATGGCACCCCAGTTACCTTTCCAATACCTAAAAGTATTGAACTTATCATAGCTGTAATGTCCTTTCCTACAGATACAGTAGATTCCGGTTGATGTGGGCAACGGTTAATCAGGGCAACCGTTTATTTGGGACAACATTTCAAGAATAGAAACAAAACAAGTATTTAATTTGACTTCTTCCCACTTATTCAGGCCAACTTGCCGCTTAATTGGGGTAGTGAAGCCAGTGATTGAACAATAAATTGTTTTTAGATAGTATGAACGCTCATAGCATAGCGATCAGATGGCAGCAGCTGAGTCAGTTATTGCAAAGGCGTGCTGTATGGTGGTCGTATTGCGCATTTGTTCCATGTCGTGGTGATTTGATTGACCTTCAATGCCAAGATGAAAATTAAAATTAGGAAACAATTACTGAACAAATTTTGGCAAAATAAACAACAAGAGATCAAGATAATGATGATGCGAGTGACTAACCAAAAGGGCAGGAAATATATTGCTGAATTGATAGGCTATTTTATGCAGAAAGGCAGTGAAGGCAGTCCTTTATCAGCATTAGACTGTGCTGGCTTTGTTTAGTTGCAATCCATAAAGAAACATTTCAGGTTACACTTGGTACATTTTTTCAAAGTAAGAACTCTTATTAGTGTGTAACTTTGCTTGGCACAATCATTATTTTGACTATCTTCATTTTACATATGTATGTATGTTTGCTTTTAGCTTTAGTTATTTTTAAATAAATTTTGCACCAATATAACTCAAATACACTGGTCTTTCTTTTATTTTATTAATACCTTTTTTTTAATCTGTTAAAATGTGTTTTTCATCTCATTGGATAAAATTTGGCTTAATTGTGCCAAAGTGATATATTCCCGAATTGTCCCAATTAACAGGAATCAACTGTATTTTACATATATTGCTAGTTCTTTACTAGCCATATCAATTCAATAATCAGTGCAACTATTTCTGTGACATTGTTTAACAAACAAATAATATTTCTTCAAGAAACACCAAATAAAGAAATGAGTACGACAAACCAGCTATGGATCAGTTTTTATAGAAACATTGCAGTGAACAGTAGTTGGCAGTTTTGAGTGCCAGATACATTAAATAATAATATTCTACAAACCACAATAATCTATTAAAGCAACAGCAATAACTTATGAGATTTTTTTTTCCCAACCTTTACTTGAACAGTAATTTGTGGTTTGACTAACCTTACGAATGCTACAAAATAGTGAAATTATTACTAATTACTAATGTAATGACAATATTGACGATTGAAAGACATTACAGCTAGGCATAGCTATTATAATGATCACACACACATCATAATTATTCTAGAGTAAGCAAGCCGTACAATGGATTATTTTTACAACATAAACACTTTAGCTGTTATTGCTATCTTGAATTGGCATTCTGATATCACAATAACGCTCCTTAAGTAAAGACATAATATTATAACACTTTTGTACTTTGATATTTAATATTCTGGATTGACAATCAATAATGGTTTGGGTGTGTGAGTGCTTTAAGATCATTCTGAGCCATGTATGTACAACGAACATTACATACAACAAACCACTTTTGTTATAGCTCCCCGCGCAACACCGCTCCATATTAACACATACAAAATATGGATATCTGCATACATTATGACATATTGAGTGTGTGTGTTTATTTAAGTGTGTATTTATTATGTTTTTAATACTTTTTTTAAAGATCTGTTATTAATAATTATTGTCTTTTGCCACTTTTATTATTTCTCATGGGGAAATGAGCTTTGATTAGTTTGATTTCACATAATGTATTATTTCACTCATAGAAATTAGAAATATTTGTATTCAAAAATGATTACCTGATCATACAGAATGAGTTTAAGATTATGAGATTTTAATGCGTATGTGTGAGCAAAATGTTGTTGTTGATGAGACATCTACCAGTAATACCTTAATTAATCGCTTTGCTCCTGTTGAGAATGCGAGAGAATGTGATTACGGAGGTTTGACTTGCGCCTGAAAGATTCACCACAATCTTCACATTTGAAAGGGTTTGATTTTGTGTGATCAAGTGTGTGATTGATTAGATTCGACTTTGAAGTGAAATTCTCACCACAATCTTCGCATGTGTACGATTGCTTTGAAATGTGCCTTAAAATGTGAGCTCGAAGAGCAGACTTTTGAGGGAAGCGTTTACCACATTCTTCACATTTGAATAGCCTTTGTTTACGATGAAAGAGAATATGGGCACGGAATTCTGACTTGTGTCTAAGCCGCTCCCCACATTCTTCACATTTGAAATGTGGTGTTTCTTTATTACTGCGAGTATGACTAGACTTGGGAGCACTATTATTCCTACAATACCTACATTTGAATGGCTTACGCCCAATGTAATCATGATTATGACTGCGGGAATCAACTTTCTGCCTAAATCGTTTGCCACATTCTGAACATTTGAAAATATTCTGTCTGCTAATACTAATGTGTTTGATCAGCTCAGATCTATGAACAAACCTTAGTCCACAATCTTTACATCTATGGGGTCGGAGAATATGGTTACGGCGATGAAAATTAAGATCGTATTTGTCCTTATAGCATTTGCCACACATTTCGCATCTGTAGACATGAGGTGTTTTACGAATGAGGGTGTGATTTATCAGATCAGACCGACAAGCAAACCCCTCACCACAGTCCCTACATATATATGGCATCTGTCCGACGTGTACCAATCTGTGTAGATGGAAATCAAACTTTTCGCTGAAACGCTTTCCACACTTTTCACACTTGAAAAGATTTGGTTTACCACTTTCAGAATTGTGGCTGATAAATTCAGACTTTTGAGCGAAACACTTTCCACAATCCTTACACTCAAATCTTGACCTGACATCGGGGATATTGGTATGGCAAGATATAGGAGACCTTTTAGATATCCAGTTCCCACATTTGTCGCAATGCAATAAATTACGATTCATATAGGTCAAAGATTTGAATGGCTTGCCACATTCACCACACACATTGAAATATCTATACTTCTCTGATAATAAATCTCGTTTGATGAGAATCAGTTTAGCTTTAGGTAAGGGATGTTTTGGCATGTATATTTTTCGCTTATCGGCTTGTTGAAAGAAGAGATTTGTGGCATTGCTGATAGAATCTTTCGTGAGAGCAATCTTTTCTTCTTTAACACAGACAAGATTTTCTTGATTAGGAATTTCTTCTTTGGGAGATTTCCCATTAAATGGCTGCAAGTTTAAATTGATAGTGTAGTCGGATGGATCCAAGCTTTTCTCAATTTTCACACTATCTTGTGTTGTTGTATCAAAATAGTCTGATGTTTCTGCACAATCCATTTGCAGATCCTTAAAAGAAAGAAATAAGTATTATTGAATCAAAATAATTATATCAAAATAATAATTTGATTTATTATTATTATATTATTAGCACCGCGTCTTACTACCCGTCCGGGTCGTTATACGCACTTACGCTAATGTCTAATGGTAGGGTGATTGTGAGATAAAATGGAGGAACTACAGTTTAACATGGGATCCGAACCACGGTGGAGGCCTGGCATTCCTTACATTCACAAGTTGTGGTTAATACACATCTTGTCAGAGGTGAAGGAAGGGTTTGGCAATCAGATAAATCTGTGCCTGGACAGAGGATTGAGCCCCAGACCCCCAGCACAGAAGTCTGACACCTTACCCCTAGACCACCAGGTCACCTAATTTGACTAAGACATCTGGAAAACATGGGTAAGTTTTAATGAAGGATCAGGGTGAAAGCATAATTCAAGCTCGTGAAATGAGATTTCTGAGAGTTAGTATGTGAGTGACAAGAATGGATAGGATGTTAAATAAGAGGATGAGAGGAATAATTGAGGAGGAGCTAGTGCAGAAGAGGATAGAGAAGACATGACTAAGGTGGTACGGCCATATGAGGAGAATGGAGAAGATATTGAAGTGGAGGGCAGGTGGTCAAGAGGAAGACTAAGGGACAGGTGGAGGGGGAGAGGAGAAGACTGGGTCATGGTGGAGGAGAGATGGTGGGGAGAAAGGATACATTGGAGAGGTTTATGTTCCAAACAGACCCGGCCAGTGGCTGAAAATTGTTCGTTATGATAAATCTGGTAAACATGCTACATCTTTTACCAGCTAATAAAATATCATTTCAGTAATTTATGTGTGCCAATAAAATTAACTACAAAATGTTTTTATACTATAATTAGTTTTTATTGATCTCCAAACCACCACATATGTGTAAATATAATTATGCTGACATGAGGCCTAGGACACAGATAAATTAAACAACCCTGTATTTTGGGATGAGAGAAAATAAGACAAGTGTCGATGGTTTTGATTGTTTTAAACAACTATGGCAAGCAGATCGCAAGAGAAATGTTGTGCTCAGTCGCAGACAAAATTTGTTAATATTTTTTAAAGGCCAGGGGTGTAACCAGAAATTTTCTTTGGGGGGGGGGCATACAATGTATTAAAGATATTATGCCTGTACCTTTCTCTAATTGGGGATTTTAGAAGTACTTTTTATATGTGTTGGTATAACTTTATAATAAAAGATAATCCTGGTCTTAATATTTAGTTTTGCCAATCAACAAATTTATCTGGCTCTGAACATAGACCTAAAAACTCGAAAAATTAAATTGTTATATATTATGAATACTGGTTTAAGACAAACACTGTATCACGATGTCAAAATCCTTAAATCGCACAGCCTCACCTACAGTTGTAATTACCTAATAGTTTAATTACAAGTTTTAAATGAAAACACAAAATGGTGTAGGCCTAAACTTATGAATGAAAATATACCCAATATTAGCTTGTTAACAATAAACCACATGCTGCTATAATTTTACTGGAAAAGATACCGCAGCCATTCCGCAGTTACGGGTGTGACATTTGTACAAGATTTTCTCGCAAATAATCCTTTTAAAATAACCAAAATACAATTTTATCATGAAGAGTTTATTTGCAGTGTGAACCTCAATTTTTTCTCTTTATTATGTCCCTTTTGGAATTACAAAATTAAATATTTAAACCTTACATTAAAGACTTTAATGCTTATTATGGGCGTGACAAATTTTAGACATTATCCTACAAGTGTGTTTGGTTTTTTTAATTTCACTGTGATGTGTATTAACCTAACTTTCTAATAATAATTTATTTTGAAAAATAAGAAGGGTGTGACACAGTACAAATGTAACATGTTTGGCCAACATTTACAATAAGAACTAGAAGTTTTAGTGGAAAGTTTTTAACTTGTATAAAAGAAGTGCTATTAAAAACAATATATTCCCATCAATAAATCATACATAGACACAGTTAAAATAATTAAACAGGCCTAATTATAATGTATGTACAGACACAAAGGAAACATCTTTTTCATTCATTTTAAATAAATATTTTGCCATGACACTTTTTTAAAAACATAATTTTAATTTCTTCATCCTCTTCAGGTTCATTTTGACAAATATCAAGTCAATTCAAGTCTGCACTGCTTGGTGTAGCAGAGTTTTGGGGTAAATATTTCTTCTCCTCCTCCTCTTTAGCTTCAACAAATTCTTCATCAGACGAGTCTGTCTATATATCTTCTCATCAAAAGGTCTTGGAATTCTGTCCAAAGACACTAAATGTTTGCATATTGGATTTGGAAGTACGGCCAACAAGGAGACAGTTTGTATCTGCTTTGATTGTACTCCTTGTGTGGCGTTTACTCGTTCCTGTCTATTAGTTGACAATTCTTCGTCCACTGATATATCTTCACTCATTCGGGGACTACACATAATATTGTCACTTCATGAACAACTTTGGATGCCCAATCAAAAAATTGCTTTACATTATTTACAATGATACACCTGAACCTCACTTAATTTCAAACCTTTCTCTTGACCGTCTCTCCAACCCTATCGATGAAACCTTTTCCATGAGATGTGGCGAAAAAATACCACTCTCTTTGTATTCCAAAATCTTCTGTAGGATATATCAAAAATATCAAAAAGGATTATACACCCCCAATGAAAATTACCACCGTTGTCACAGCTAGGACATTAATTGAATCCTAAATGTTCAGTGAAAGACATAATTTTCTTCTCGATACTGTGTTCTGTCGATACATTTTAATTTTAAGCAATGTGTACCTACTAGGTAGGCCTATATTATGCCTATTTATTTAGCAGATTTTTAAAAAACTTTGCATTCATAGCTAAACCTAGGTTAGACACACTTTTTGTCTAAGAAATATGTTTGTCACAGGCCCACATACATAGCACAGTGTCACACCTATACAATGAAACATAAATTTTACCATAAATATTGATAAGCTTCATTATAGTTTCACTTCTGGAAAATAACAATAAATTCTGTTCCTTATTTAAGTTAAGAAGTAAACTTAAGCATATTTTTTGTTACGGGCGTGACACTGAAATACAAGCTCACTATCACCTCTTTTAATCTGATATTGACATACCTGAAAACAATATCTCTACGGATTTTGCAAGTTCTATGATGTATATTCACTTGACTGACTTTAAAAACAGTGTAGCCAGAAAAGGAGGGAAAAAGGTCACTGTCACCAAAAAAACAAAAAAAATCACAGCAAAACTAGTGTCTTGTACACCATAGCATTTAATGACACAGAAAAACAATTATTTTTTTTAAACTAATTTTTAAATGATCAGTAAAATATTGTCTCTTGCCTAACTAGAAATTAATATCAAAGTTTTTTTTTATAAATTAAGAAATAACATACATAGACTCACTTGTATATGGTAATGGCTGTGTAGGCCTATAACCTTGTGTAATGTTAAACAAATGTTTAGCACTTAAGATAACATTTCAAGTTATTTATAAAAATGAGCAAAGATAACAACTATACCAACAATTTTAAGTTTACCTGGGGTTCATGTTTTACTTGGTAGTCAAGATTTTGTTTAGTTTCTGACTTAATTTTCTGTTTATTGATTGTTTCCATACTGATTCATTTTTCCTTGAAAGTCACGATATTGGTTCCATAAGTCTGAAAGTAAAAGATTTACATCCATTACTGTTTCCCGCCTGTGGTCTGGGTCAGTTTTTTTATCCAAGTCATATTTTTTCACTGCGGGCTTGCTAGGCCTGTCGTAGTATCATAGCCTTATAACCTATCTTAAGACTAGGACAGGAACAACATCCAGTCCCCGTCCGTTAACTTATCAATGTGAAAGGGTATATCCATATTTCCATCAATGATAAATTTTCGACCATGCCAGGAATAGACCCCGGAACCCTTGGCTCTGAAAGAAAGCTAATGAATAAATGAGCAGATAATTTGTCTTAGTGAAAACAATCATAAAAAAAAAGTTTGAAGTTTAATTTGGAAACTCTACTAATGAGAAGATGACACACTGCCTGCTTTGATTGTTAAATGGTCTAAGGCGGACACTTCACTTCCTCAGTCTCCTAAACAAGATTTACATACTTCCTCACCGCATTACTTAGCAACCAATTTTTAACCTACTAAAAATCAGCATCAGCTTAATACATGTGCTAAAAACTCTACCCTTATAAACATCCCTATTCACAAATCTGAATCTTATTCCCATTCATTCATAATCGCAGCTTCTCGGGCGTGGAATGTGCTTCCTCCCATAGTATGGTACTTGATTGGGTTGACTGCTTTCAAAACCGCAGTCAAACGGAATATTATTTCTAAGAGAAGCTAGCTTTTCATCCTTTTGTAGACATTTCAAATAAAACTGTTTATAAATAAATGTTGGAGTAATTGTATGAATGAAGGAATGAATAAAAGAATGGATGAAGGTAATCTAATAATTAAATTTAAAATTTAGACAGTCGTTTAGTTTAATTGGTTAAGTGTAAGACAAGGCAAACTTGCCTTAACTTCGCCAAAATGTTGCAAAATAAATACAATAAATAAATAAGGCAGAGGTTCCCAAACTTTTTAGACCAAAAGAGCCCTTGCATCAGAAAAAAATACATGCTAGAGCCCTTCTAATATTTTTACACTAATATTATATAGCTACATTCAATAACCGTTAAATTTTACTAGTGGAAAAGTCACATGTTCTAGCTGCGCCTTTGAAAAATGTCCTCTTCATATTAAAAAAAAATTACAATCCTTTACTGAATGCTATTTTATAGTGTGAAAAACAAATAAGCTAATGAATATTATATCTTTGCTTCACAGAACCTGAGATAGCTATGTATCGGCCCCTCAAAGCACAATTTGAAAAACGCTGGTCTCCAACAGACTGAATTGCCGATGGCATGGAGAGTGAGGCTCGAATCCCTATTGGAATTAATGAGGGTGATTTTTCCAGAATGGTTTTTCACTCCCCCTTCACAAAAATGCTGGTGCACTTTCTCTATATATAGCCTTCCTCATCCCTAAAGCCATTAGCATAAATAGTACATAAGCATATGCCTGAACAGTAGTAAGACGCGGTGCTAACAAAAAAATGTAGCTTATTTTAAGTTTTTATTTTGAAGTCGAAGATGGTACATTTCTACCAACTTCACCCAAAATTTCTTGCGGCTCCACAACCCTGCCTAACAGTGTACTTAGTTCATATGTATAACCCGAATGGGAAGTGAGACGCGATGACAAAAAACCACTCTCTCTTCAATGTTAAGTCGTAAAGAAATCCCTGTGAAAGGCAGATGGTCCAAGACTTGTTTAAGCAATAAATGCAGATCCGATTAGACACATGGTAAAGTGAGAGTTCTAGAAATTTCAGGAATGGTTTAGGCCTCATCTACAGAGTATGTAAGCTCTGCATTCATATAGCCCTAAAGACTTTTATGGTCCTTAGAAATGGAAATCGCGTCAATTAAGTCTGTATCCTTAATCATGTACCCGTGTCAACCAATGAAGTCAGAGGTTATGTTCATTTAAACTCTTTGAAAGAAAAATGTCTATAATGTTTCCCAGCATGGGGTAAAAGCTAGGACGTCTGGGTGTACGCAAAAATGTTTGAATAGTGGCTGAAAGAAATCTATATAATATGCCAAAAGTGTAAGACTATAGATAGGCCTAAATCAAAAGTTGAGAATGTATTTTGTAAACATCACTTGAACCTGATTAAAACAAAAACAATATGCCTCAAAACAAATGTAAGCACTAAACCTTTCTTGTTTTTTTTATAAAGAATTATTTCAATTTCCAAACATATCAAAGTTTTATAATTTTATTAATAAATTAAATGTGCTAATTTTTATTCTAACTTTTGATTTTTTCATGTAAACACTAAAATTTAGGCTATTCACTGTTTGTTCACATTATTAGATTTTTTAATTATTTAAAAATTACAACAAATAAATTTGAAATAAAAGCAAGTTAACCTAGTGTAGATGAATTAATGATAAATTAGCTAATAAGGAGGATAGAATTTATGGAAATGAGCTGTCTAGAGGTAGGCAAAAGAAAAAAGGTTGGAAACCATTGATCTAGAGCAGACCCGGGCCCATGGCGTCAATTTGTCTGGCCCAGAGGATTTTAGACAGTTTCATACATCCCAATAAAGATAGTAATTTGAGTATGGTAGTTACTAAACAACATTTAGGTAGGCTAAGAAGTAAGGTGAGTCATGATGTATTTAAATTTATTTGATATGCCATATTCGATTTTATTTGCTACTTTATTTGTGTACCAAAGTTATATAGTTATATGACTAATAAATGTATTTTTGTGCGAAAATAAATGTCATTGTTTAGTAAATTTAGAGTTTTGTCACATAAAGCCCGCTAAAGACCTTACAGCTGTCCATGTGGCATGTGGAGCGAAAAGTTGTCCCACCTCTGATCTAAAGCAAGGCGCACGCAGACGTGATCTGTGAAGCAGAGGTTATTAAGAATACTAATGGGAATTTTAATCTACCAAAGCGACGCCAAACTTTCTGAAAACTTGGTAGCCTATTTCTCAGAAAACCGTTCCAAGATGCACCTTACGGATACGGAGTCTTAGAAGTGGCTTTATAAAGATTTTTGTCTTAGGTGTAGCTCGTCACCGGAAATAAGCTCAAATGTAATTATGTACAAAATAATTATCTTACTTTGCCAAATTTGAAAAATATATATTTACTGAAAAACTACGTCCACATCACTGCACTAACTTAATCTAAACCAACTTATTCACTGTTCGATTTTATTGAAATAGTTACCAAAGTTAAGTAGAGTATGAAATGTATAAAGTCACAAATCACTTTTTAATTCATAATACATAGCATCAACGAAGATAAAATTAGGAATTGATTATGCCAATCAACGCCATTTATAAAGCAGCAAAAACCTTAAGAGAGCAGGGTTGCCAAGTTTATAGCTTCAAATTTCTATACTATGTCTCTGATAGGCGATAGTAGGGATGGGAAAAACTGCTCCTTTAGTGGAGCAGGAGCAATCTGCTACTGCTCCACCACTGGACCTGTTCCTTTTACCTGCTCCTTTTTGTCACAGCTCCTATATACAAAACTACTCCCAGCCTAATTTTTTTAAGCATCGTGTCTACTGCCCGTTCGGTTTATAGCCATATGCACTAATTGCGCTAATTTGTTAGGGACGGAGATGGCTGATTTTAGAGGAAGTGCACCCACATTTGTGTGAAATGAGAGTGGAATATACGTAATTTACGTAAAACCACCCTCATTGCAACCAACCGGGATCGAACCCCAATCTCCCTATATCGGCAGTTCAGTCTATCGAGTTGTTTTCTAAATATTTTGTGGGCTAAATAAAACCAGTCAGTGGGCCGTAGATTGCTGAACCTTGCCTTGAATCATTTGAATCATTTTTCAATGTTCAACATTAACGTAACAATTTATTGTGCGAATACATTACATACTGTACTTGTATTGTGGAAATATTATTCTTTACTACAAAAGCTTTCCTCCTAAAAACTCATTTGTGACTCCCCAACCCATCTCTAAACTAGGCCTATAATAGATAAGTAAGGTTGCACTGGACCTGATCTCAGCGCTATGACAAGAACACAACGTATCCACTTCCTTTCTACCGTACGACTGCTCCAAAATATCTCAGGAGCATAAAGGAACAAGGTTGCTCCAGACCTGTTACAGCGCAGCCTGTCACAGAGACGAGGAGCAAGGTTACTTTGGACCTGTTCCAACGCTGCATGTGACAGAGAGACGAGGAGCAAGGTTACGCCAGACCTGTTACAGTGCAGCCTGTCACAGAGACGAGGAGCAAGGTTCCTCTGGACCTGTTCCAGCGCTGCCTGTGACAGAGAGACGAGTAGCAATGCCAAGCGTTGATAATCACTTCTAATACGTATCTGTTTTGTGCTGCCATCTACCGTACAATATTGTAACGACGCAGTCTCGACTGAGAGAAAACAGTAGAAGCTCGGAGAAAACAAATGGGAATACAGTAATAGGTTTAACGTTTCAAACTGACCTGTGACAAAAAGGAACAGCTCCTTTCGTCTGTCAGGAACAGGTTGTGAATGTGACGTCAGAGGAGCAGTGACAAAGGAGCAGGTTGTGATTTCACAACACATCCCTAGGTGATAGGCGATAGTACATGGACGTGACATTGATTGTATTTTGTCCGACAGGCAAATACTTGAGCTTCTAGAATTTTATGTATAAAAAAATTAAACATGCACTTTAAACAAGTGGCGATTCTAGCTTTTGGGTCATAAATATGGATCAATTAGGCATGACGCCCTTTAGGACTTTCCACTGGTGTTATCTAGTCCTGAATCTGAGGTAAAAAGAAGTTAAATTCAGTAAGATATATGAAAGAAAGGTGTAATTGGTACAATTACTTATTTTTACAGACCGTTCTAGGATGTAAGGAGAACCAGCTTTAGTGGATGTGGCTTTTTATAACAGTAGTATTAATTATGGCCAGTAATATATACTACATCCCAAAGTGTCAATATTTACAACGGAAATATTTTCTATCCTACTGTTGTTGAAATATGGCTTTTGTTTATGTAAACACCCAGTAGCTGTGATATTCGACTCCCATGGTACTTTGGAGTCTATAAAAGGGCTTTATCACACCCACTACAATTTATTAAAATACTCGGCGAGTGCATCTGTCTGCGCGATAAGTGTTAGGCATTGGCATGTCAATGGGTTAATAGTCACAAGTATCGTGGGTAATGAGAGAAAGGACAGATGTGCATTTAGTGTAAATTTACTTATTGTTGAGCAGGATATTTCAATACCATATAGTAATTTCATACTGCTAGTAAAGCTTAAGATTCAGGATATTTAGGGTGAATGGTAGGAGCCAGCATAGGGGAAAATGGCACTACAACGTTTGTGGAGCAAAATTAGCTATCCCATGATTATCGGCAGTTAAAGGCTCCCGTAAGTTTATTTGTTCTTACACCTTCAGCTGGGGCACACCTACATGAAATATCATCTTTATTCGATGTAAAAGGTTTCATCTTCACATTGTGTGGTTTGCCACGTTCCTGAAACTTTAAAACATTTATTTATTACTAGCCTTGTTCATAAATTGGCACGTGTAAACTGCATTATTAATAATTATAATACAAACTCCTCTTTACTATGTGTATTAAATTTATACAGCCTTCCTTTGTTCAAGTGATTGTTTAATTTCTTAATTTCCTGTTAAATATTAATATTTCGGTGTAGGTTCAGACAAATTGTCGTCTCGGTTATTCTGTAGGCAAGATTCTCGATTAGTTAGCGTGGCATACAATGATCTCTATATTATACTGGATGGAGGTAAACATAGCCCTTTTAAAGGAACAAAGTGCGACGCTAAAGTTTGTCGTCCACTTGATTGTAAGGAACAGATTTAACGGTGTCTTTCAATGTTCTTAAACATAAACATGACTCTGGTGAATAAAATAGGACAATTGTGAATGCCACACTTGGCTGTAGAAACATTTACATTAAAGGATGTACAATTCAGAATTAAAGGTGATATTGTACAAATACGAATACAAATGTTAATATATTTAAACACATAGCTGTTATCCATGTTGTTTACATTCTGCCAAGAATATATTTAAAGTTGGCTATAAGCTTGCATATTGGTTTCAGAAACCATATTATATTGAAAGTTCAATGACTATAATGAAATAAGGCATCTTAAAACTTGATTACGTTGTAACATTAGCTTGTATTGCTAATATCACAAGGTTAGTACCCCCCCCCCCCTCAAATAAGCCAATACATATAGAAATCCTGCAATAGTAACACTAGCAAGACTATCTAGTTTACTTGAATACTACCCACTCCAAAATATGCCGTGACCTCAGTTAGCACTTGCATACATAACATAGTACAAGCTTATAAAAATTGGGTGCCTCTTGAAATTATTTTGAGTAGTTCCTTTCTTGAATTAAAAAAATCTTCTAGAAGTTATTTAGAGTGATCCTTAACCTAATTTTTTCCAAATTTAATAGAGTATACGTTATTTTGAAGTGGTCTTCTCTAGCAAATTTAAAAAATATAAATATAGATTCTATTTGGAATGATCCTCACCCGGACATTTTTGAAAATTTGGTGCTTTTAAAATCCATTTAAAGCTGTCACCTAGATTATTTTTTTTAAATTATATGCCTCTAAAATTTATTTGTAGTGGCCCTCTCTAGGGACATTTTTTAAATTAGTCGACTCTAGAAACTATTTGGGGTGGTTGTTCATACATAAAAATTGAATGCCTTTAGAATTTATTTGCGGTTTTATTCAAGTCTTTCAGCTTCATTTTCGAGAATATCTGAAGGTGTGAAATACATCTTAAGGGGGGACTACAGTTAATTCCAGAACGGGCAATGCCTCCCCTCACTACACCAAAACCTTGGTTTCACTGTCGCTAATTTGGAGTGGTCCTTATCCCAATTTTCAGAAATTAGTTAATTATAAAAGTTATTTAGAGTAGTCATCCCTAGGATTTTTTTAAAATTCTGATGCTCCTAGAAGCTTTTTGGAGTAGTCCTTCTTCAGGAAAGTTTTAAATTTGAATAACTTTATAAGCATGGATATATCCTCCATAAAACAATGTATGACAAACAGATCACTGGTTTTAACAGTTCTCGCGTCCAACTTGTTCTTAAACAACTTCACAGCTCCTTTATTTTTCCCCACCATAGGCAGTGCTCCATCTCTGGTTAGTCCGGAAAGCGCCTCTAAATGCAAACTGTTGTTGGACAAACACTTTTGTATGACTTGGAAAACATCCCTTAGAGGTGTTTTTCAAACTTAAAAGATTGAGCGTTTCTTCAGTCACATGGAAAGAATCGTTAACTCCACAAATAAATACTGCAAATTGAGATGTGTCTGAAATATCCGTGCTTTTGTAGAACGCTAAATAATAAGCTTTGAATTCTTGAATCCAATCTTGCAAAGTCACCACTATTTCAGCTAAAATATCATTAACACGATGACATCGCCTATGACTTATGCTTGAAAATATTTTACTTTTATCGGGTAAGACATTTTTTTATGACTGCTTTTAAACACTTTTGCACCAATTCCCCATCCGAAATCGGCTTAATTTTCTTTTCAATTAACAGTGCAACAAAATAGCTCGCTTTGACAATGTTAGATGATTGTTGTAACGATGAACTAAATATGGTTTGCTGGAGCCTTTAATTCAGATTTAAGCGCAGCCAACTTAAGTTTTTTTCCTTTTTTTTTAATTGAACCTCACATACTCACCATGTTTCGTTTCATGATGCCTTTAAACATTGTATTCCTTAAATATAGTGACTGTCTCTAAGCAAATCAAACATGTTAATCTGGAGTTATATACTATGAAGAATTGATCCTCTCCCCGATGGTCACTGAACTGTCTGTTTTCTTCAGTAACTTTTAAAAAATTCATTCTGAAGGGTCCAATGTAAATGTATTAATTAATATTAAAATATATACTTAATGAGAAGAATTTCATCTGCACTACTTACTTATTTAAACGTATACTTTAAAAACTAAAAAGTTGTAATGTTTCAAGAGATCAAGTCTTCTCTCAACTAATAAGCTTACCCAACTGACGCGAGAAGAAACGAACAAGGTGTAAGGGAGGAAAAGACACAATACAAAATAACTCGGGCATTCACACGATGCTCACGTGATAATAGCAATAAGTAAGGTCTGCACACAGCATGGTTTTTTACCGTGGCTGGACACGGCACGGTCCCATGAGTTCAGTCTACCATTGGGTGTAATGGAGCCTTACACACGTCACGATCGTGGTTATTTCACGTACACGGCTGCCGTTGCACTCACGTCTTGGACAGCCGAAAATAATTGAAGAATTTTGCATAGTCTTCTCGTAATTCTGCGAACAATTTTAAAAATTCTCCCACTTAGTCCCGACCAACAATAAAAGAATAAACCCACCAAATTATAAATTGTCGTGTGTTTTTTCTTCGTAAATATAATAAATACAAAGTAATTGCCTTCTGCAATCCATCGTACTGACGGTCTAGAGTTAACTTATGTAATTTAGTGACTTGAAATCTTGCCGTGCCGTTACCACACCGTGTATCATGGCAACCTGCCGTAGCCTACATGGTGCCGTGCTGTGTACGGCCACGGGAAAAGGCCGTGCTGTGTGCAAGTAGCCTCAGGGAGTATTGATGGTGAGCAAGCCTGCCCTTCTTGATAACTACCGTTTTCCTTTCAAGGGTTTCCGGAACAACGTGGTTCGAAGAAGAAAAGGAGTGGTGGGGATTTGGGGAAGTACAGTTTATCTAATATTATATTTCTCGTGTCTGGTGCAGCTTGATTTCCCACTGACGTAGTCGGTAGTGTAAAAATAATCTGGGAGGTCGCAAAGAATAATGTGGTGGGATGGCCAGGTCTGCTCTAGAAAATATTGTATTTGAATGCTTTCAGAAACTATTTGGAGTGGTCAGGGGTCAATTGCACTTTCCTGAGATCATGAGATTGTAGGCTAACCCCATCCAATAATGTTCTTAGCTAGCGCTCAAACAATGCCCCCAGCCAACAAACAGAGTTATAGAATAAAATTAATAAACTAATAACTAGCGCCCACCATTAGGCCATATGCTGAATTCAGGGTTGATAATTTGGCGCATGCGCGAGCAATTTCAACATCATTCTCTATTCAAATCGTCAAATTCAATTGTACAGCCGCTGTAGTTAGAAGCACTGGCGGTGTTTGATGTCGATTGTTCATTGTTGACCGCGAAAATGTTATTTTTTATATTGTTAAATTCTGGTGCCTCGCCTGTGTAGTTTTAGGCCAGTGAATGAGATCCCTGATTGTCACCCGCTCCCTCGAACTGAAATACTGTAAAAGCTATTCATAAAGAATTTAATCAAATACGTCAGATTTGAATTAATTAATCTCAAACAAACTCAAACGAATTTGGATGGATTTGAAACATTTTTCTTGTGTTGTATCTTATTTTCAGGAGACAAGGATCACCTTAAAAAGCATCTTTTGAGGCTTCAATTTAATAAATGTTCCTGGGGGAGGGCACCCCCCGCCGTGTTTTCCACACCTCCCAGATCCCCTGGTTTGCCCCCCTTCCTGCGTGTTCCCTTGTGAGTTGTTGCTTTTAAATTTGAATGGCTCCAGAAGCTCTCTAAAGTGCTCGTCATCTGACTTTTTTTTCCTGATAAATGTCTTTAGAAGACGTAGGGTTACCGTCTGTCCGGCTGGTATTTAAATTTATTTTAAATTGTCCGGCATTAAATCATATTCATGATTATTATGCATTTTGTAGTTAAAAAGTAAAAAAAAAACATAACACGGGTCATGACATAAGAGTAATTTAGTAAATGAATATCATAATAAAACATTTGGCATCCTTCATTCCTGCCCATCTGGCAACTACGCAGCATGGACTGCAGGTGCAGTGCCCTGGGGGTTCCCACACGGGGATTAACCGTCTTCTTGATCTTGGTCAGTGAGTCACTGATGTGATTTGATTTGTCCTGTGCTAGGAGGGGTGAGAAGGAGAAGAGCCCGGATCTCAGGTAAAAATGAAAGTAGCTGAGCTACGACTTCTCTTCCCCGAAAGGTGCCGACTAGAACCGAAGTCATTACCCCTCTCTTCCCCTTTCAAAACTAAGGATTATGGTATGAAAGGGGAAATTAATATTGTCAAGGTACTGATCCCGTGCCTACACATCTTTAAGCCCGGTACACACGACACAACTTCATGTACATAAAGTTGTACAAGAAGTTGCAGCCTGAAGATGACACCGTGTGAACACCAAAACTTGTACAAGATCTGCTTTGCACAACTTATTATATACAATTTCAGGAAATAGAAGGTGTCCTATATAAGCCATTTTTCTTGTACAACTTTAGAGTTGTAAACATGAAAACTTAGTCTACTAGAAAGTTCCTTTAAAAAAACAAAAAAAAGTGATTGTAAGAAAAACAGCTAAATGCTTGGAAACAAACAAATAATTATTATAAGTGAAGGAGATTAAACCCCAAATATAAAGGTTTTCAACTGATTTAAAAAATTGAAAAGAAAAATCTTTTATTTTCATATTATTTAGGAATGACTAAGAAATTATTTACATTAAATACCAATATTTTCCAAATCATTCAATTATTATTTTTCCATAAAAAGGGCAAAAACGCAATTTTTTTCTTCCAAATATTGTCTGCAATCACAAATGCTGTGTGAACAGTCACTGGCTAAATAAAATTTGTATGCAATCCATGTGATCAAGATACTATACAATTTCTTGCACAACTTTTTGTACAAGAAGTTGTGTCGTGTGTACCGGGCTTTTGAGTTTTGTGGAGTTTATTGCAGCAGGTGCTTTTGTTTTGATGTGTGTATCATTGAAAGCTAACAAACTAAAGTTTATAAGTATATTTCTATAATAAGTAATAACATAATAATATAAATCACAGAACAGAAGGACACCCAAATTCACAACTATCATAAAAAAACACCTCCATATAGGTTCTTGAAGCATAAAAGATTTTTTTAAAATTCCGGGATCCACCCTTTTAGGCTTGGGGGTACCCCTTCAAAGCTTGCGTAAGAATTTTTGTCACGAGACGCTACTGCTCAAGATGTAATAATACTAAGAATCTATTTTAAATCCTAAAGATACATTTTTCGCCTACCCCATAAGGGCATGGTTAGGCATATAGGTATCTATAATTTATTATTTGTAGGCCTATTTATGAATAGTAATTAAGTACTGTATATTATTTGTGTTACATAACACTGTGATTTATTCACCTCACCTAATGTAACACCATGTAAACATTAGATTTCTCCCTTCCCCCCTCTGCAGCATTATGTGGCTTATGCATGACCTCTAAGGACTATGCAATGAGTAACAGTCTGTCTGGGAACTGGTAGCTGTGCTACCAAATGATCCAAGATACTTCAAAAATTGATTGTTTGACAAACAAAAATGATTTATTCATGTTTAGGTAGCATGTAAAAAAAACTATACTTTAGGAAGTAATTTTACATTTTCCCGCTATAATACTACCCCCTTCCCCACCAAAATTAGCCAAAAAAAGACCAAAGATAAATGTTCATACAAGAATTATATTTATTGGAAACATAGTGAAATTAAAATTATAATGAATTTAAATACAAGACTTAAAAACATAATTTTGAGCTGTTTAATTCTGTCTGATATTATTTTATTTTAATGGAATTAAAAAAATATACCTTTACATAAACATTTATATACTACACATAAACATGCACACACAATGTTTAAATTAATTTGGATTCAATAATTATACAATTTGTGATAATAGATTATGAGGGTCATAAAAATATTGACATTAAAAGTGGTACATATACATTAAATTTATATAGCTTAACATTTATTCAAAACATTTAAATCAAACTCAACATTTTATTTAAGTAAAATCGGCACATAATACTTAATGATACACAGCCATTCGTTCCATGATTAGAACTATCAGGACAAATTCAATATTATTTATCTTGATGATAATAACTCTGCATAATGCTGTACCTTTTGACTATATCCACTTTTGTATGTTCAACAATAGACATATCTTATAAACAACAATACAATTATGTAAATATTCAATTAAAATTTAACTTTGACTATTTTTATTTAATACGATTTTCTAATACCTATAATTTGATTAATGGCATAATTTAAAATATCACATTTTTTGTGTATTAAGATCTTACTATACTAACACACTGAGAATATATAGCATTTAAAATAATATATTATTAAAACTTGTCAAAACATTAAATATGATTAAGGGTTAGTCATACCATTATATTATCCAGCAGATACTCTTAGAATGCTCTGACAATATTTCATTAACTTGAACTAATACATAAGCTATTATTGATTCATCTTAACCTGAGACCTGAAGTAAACAAATACTCCCTTATCACTAGGCGAAGGACATACGAGATTGGTGGAACACGAGTGCAATATTTTAAACGGGTGCGAAGATGTTTTGTCGGTAAGTGCCATAGAAAAATAAATCACTACAAATTTTTGTATTTTTTAATGCTTTTAAATTTCCCGTCTTATGTTTAACAAAACTCGGTCCAGACTCGGCAAGCACCATAAATAGACGGGGAGCATTCAAAACACACAACCGGCAGTGTTAACTTAACCAGTCGACTGACCATTGTTGACTTGATGTTAACATGTGATAAGGACTGTACCATGGCGTCCCTCAACGCCGAGTCGGGTGTTTGTTGGTATTCGAACAGCGCTTGCAAAGCTTAAAGTATAATTTCTAAATCAAATGAAGTGATACTTTTAGTTATAATAATTTTCTAATGTTATTTTAAAACAAGTTTAATACAAAACAATGGAGGGACTACTTAGTGAAAGCATACCATCCAAGTCTGTTCAGTAGCAAACCAGAGCAAAGACTTCCATGTGGCTTTGTTTACATCAGGTCTTAACTTAGGATGAATCAACAATAGTGAATACCTGGTAAATAACCTTGAGATTGTATAAATTGGCCCTGGTAACGGCATCTAGAAATTGCTGTCAGATCAGTGTCAATAAATAATGGGTTAGCTAATGATAGTAAAGCAGCCAACTGCCTAGAGACTGTCCTGCTCAAAAAGATGGGTGGCAGATACCAATAAGAAATATACTTGTCTACACATCACCATGTTTACATTATGAGATAAAATGCAAAACTAGGCAGTACAATTTCCAAGAATTTTTTTTCAAGCAATGCATCTTACTACCTGTTTGAGTTATACACTTATGTACTAATTACGCTAATGATTTTTTTAGGGGTTAGGAGGAAATGTACCTACATGTGTGTGAAGAGTGGAAAACCAGTTTCGAAAAATCCAGCCTCACTACACCTGACCGAGATTTGAGCCTCAATCTCTCCATCATCAGAAGTATAGTCTATGAGAGTAGCGCTTTAGACCATGTGGCCACCGAAACATGTTATTGGTATCTTGAACTAGTTTTAGGCTTTACTCACGTTAAAGAAAGTCATGATTCATTAACATATAAATGATAAATTTACTTAATTTTTTTCTGTTGAATACTTGAATCCACTTGTGTCTCTTTTCTCTATCCCATGGACTTAGAAGAAAGTTGTAAAGTGTTATGTCTTTCTTAAGTTTTTTATATCTGATAGAATATCCTACAATAGAACAACTATTATTTTCTATTTTGACGCTTTCTATTTGAGTAATTGCATCAAAATCAATATAATAAAAATAGTTTAAACATGTTTAGAACATCAATAAGCAATGCCTAGTTTTGTGTCAAAGAAATGAACTTCACTGTTGTTTTCCTAGATTCTAGTACTACCAGCGCAGTACACACAGTGCCTATACTCTGTCCAAACATCTAATGGAGCATGAAAGTCCACACACAATTTTCAATACAGTCATTTGAAAAGAAAGCATTTAATATATTTGATACAGTGAAAAGCCTGGTTTAGACACAAATGATTAGTTAATGCATGCATTAAGATGAGTTCAGTATAATCAGCACTATCGTATAGACTGGTCCATACTCAACTGTGGATAGGGTTGCCAGATGTCCCGGTTTTCTGGGATTTACCCATTTTAGATTATAGTCCTAGTATCGCAGAAGACCACTTTGGGACACACAAATGTCCTGGATCTTAACATTTTTTTGTTTTGTTATTTTTTAC
Organism: Timema genevievae; assembly: GCA_902155825.1. Taxonomy (NCBI): domain Eukaryota; kingdom Metazoa; phylum Arthropoda; class Insecta; order Phasmatodea; family Timematidae; genus Timema; species Timema genevievae. Next base: position 70,611 of record CABFWO010001533.1, on the reverse strand, counting down.
TCCACAATCGGTGGTGTAGGAGGCCTGTTAACTTTATTTTTGTCAGGTTGATATGCATTAATATGGGAAAGTTCAGTCTATTCTCTAGGTTTAACAAGTGCATTCTCTTTGAATTTCTACATCATTATGTCATTGTGAGAGTCTAACTGTGAATGCAAGGATATGTTTGTTTTATGGTTCTGAAATTTATTTATATATTCAATTTAATTTACAGTGTTAAAGTCTGAATAAGCCAAAAAGACAGGACTTTCTACAAAAATATAGTGATGAATTTTCTTTTATAAAAAAAGATTCGATAGGGGCATTTTGCAAGCAATGTAATTCAAATTTTCGTGTTAGTCATGGCGTTATCTCCGACATCAAAATTCATGTTAGCAGTCAAAAACTTAAATCTAACGTCACGAGGAAATAAGATGATTGCTACCAAACTATGATTTGCTCACCATGTTGTAGATCATCATCAATCTTTTGCATCCACTGAATGCGTTAACAAACTAATACCAAAGTTATTTAGTGATTCAAAAACGGCAATTTAATATTCATCAGCCAGAACCAAAACTACAAAATTGATCACCAAAGTTCTAGCACCCCATTCAATAGATTCCATTTTCAAACAATTATCAATCCTTGTTCATATTATAGCATTAGTACGAACGCCAGTAACCACAAAGCAAAAAAATTATTCCCACTAGTAGTCCAATATTTTATAAAAAGCGGAAAGTTAAATTAATTAAAATTTGAAATTTAAATGGTGAAGCGTTTGTTTGACATTATCTTGAGCTAATGCATTCAGGCACTAAAGAATTTGAAAATTGATTTACAAAAAGTGTAACTTTTTGTGGTGACAATGTGAATGCCAATTTTGGTGGAAGAGGAAGATTTGAAAAAACAACTTGTTTACAGAGTTAAAGGATGAATTAGGTACTGAAATTGAAGGGTTATCCAGCACATATTTTAAACACTACCTTACAAACAGTGGCAGATCAGATGTCAAATGATATTGATCAAATTGTGTTCCAAATATTTAAATATTTTTCAATACATATGGTTAGAACTGAATGATTGAAAGAGTTTTGTGAATTATGGAGCAAAACACTTCTTTCGTGTTCAAAAACAAGATGGTTTTCACTTCTTCCAGCCATAAAAATAATTTTAAAATTATTTGATGCATTAAAATAGTTTTTTTTAACATGGAAGAATGCACCAAAAACAGTAATAATTTTTTTAACGACCCTTTTAGTGAAGCATTTCTTTGGTTTGTACATAGTCAAGCTAGTGCAATACAGATACAAATTCTGAGAATTGAGGGACGATCCAAATCTGTCATCGAAGTCTTAGATGATTTATAAACAACTTTAACTTCTGCTCAAGATAAAATGAATGCTAGATTCTTACCACCACAGAGTGTTAAGATAATTTTAAGAAAACATGAGGACTTGGGATTAATAGATAAAGTTAATAATATGTATCAAGATGAAACAATTAAATTTAAAAAACTTTTGTTCACTATTTAAATGCATGGATTGCTCCATTAAAAAAATATTCAATATTTTCTTGGATGAACTTAAAAAGTTAAGCCAGTATGGGAAAAAATGGAAAAAACAATTAGCTTAAAGAAAAAAATATAGATTTAAATTATGTTTCTTTCAACCAAATATGTAAAGATTCAACCCTAATGTAAGAAGAAACAAATAAGGAAGGAACTGATTGGAATAATAAGTTGGCCGCAGAGAAATGGAGTTTCATTTTCTTAAAAATAAAAACAGAATTCCTGGAACAATACTTGGATATTTCAAAGAGTTGTGAATATTTATTTACAATTCCTGGTCATAATGGGAATGTTGAACGTATATTCTCTCTAATGGGAATACAATAATCAGAAGAAAGAAATCGTCTAATACCAGAAAAAATTTAGCGAATATTACAATGCCTTGTCAATTTTGATTCAAATTGCTGCAAAATGTATGTTTACATCTTAAAAAAAAAATAAAACAGTGAAGAAGGAGGCACAATATTATCACAAATATGAGTAAACTAACTTTTGCTTGTCTTATATTTTATTAAATTATTAATGCTGTTTTCTTTTTTGTAATATGTAAAAATACATTTATTTTATGTGTCATATCAATTGAAATAAAATTGTAATATTTAGAAATTTTTTTTGTCCCGGTTTGCCCTAGCAAGAATCTGACAACCCTAATTGTGGAGCTATTGTGTGTGTTAAGATGATTATTTAAGCCCATAAGTTTTTTTAGTGATAATTTAAGAAGGTAGTTCTGTTAATTTGAATATTATTTATTTTGTATTTGGTCTTGAATATTTACATAATCATCTTCTTGGATATTATGTAAGTGTACACCTATGGTAGACTTATCACGTTAAGTTTTAATATTAAATTGGTTAGTTCGAATAAACTTAACGTCATCCGTCTCACACAATGTCCCTGCTTTCATTTAAAAAAATCATAAACCAGGCTAAACTGTACAGTTCTATTAATAAAAAATGCCACAGATGCAGTTCTTATTTATGGTTATGTGACCATACAAACAACATCCTAACTTAGAGAAATAAACAACACAAGTGACATCTTTGCTATAGCCAGAGACAAAACCTTATCTAGCTTTCCAAAATGTGGCCAGGATGAGGACTCAAACCCTGATTATTTTGTTTTATGGCACCACTGCGAGACGAGGTGTATTAGCCAAAAGTCCAAGGTTCCGATCCCTCATTTTCAAACTTATTAGAAACCAGTTTAATGAACTGAAAAACATAGATTGGTAAAAAAGGTCAATACTATTTTTAAAACATTTGATTCTGAATAATTTGTGTTATTTTTTCTGTCTCAGATATTAAAAAAGAATAAAAGTGTAATGGAAAGTGATGACATCAACCTCAAAGCTTCCTGAATTTTACACCTAAAATGTATTGTTTTCTACTGTTGAAAGCCACTACACCCAAACAGCCGATGAACAAGGGGAGTAGTAGAGCCGCAACGGAGAGAACTATTGTGGTCATAGAGCTTGGGAGGATACATCCTGTCGAAGCCTGGGGTGCTATCCCTCCTAGTGTGTCGCCTACTGTCAGTCTGTCTCCATACATGTCTAGGAATGCCATGACAACCCCATTCGTCCAGCCGAACCCCAGTTGCACTGTATATTCCCCCCCTCCTCCATGTCCTCCTGGAACTGTTGCATCGTACTTTTCATACATGGCGTTAGTTTCATTGTAGGCCTTATAGTTAGACCGCACCCATTTTTCCGCTATCTGGAAAGCCAATTCTTTAGCCGTCTCATCCCCGGTGGCTTCTAAGCTATGCACCATGATATACTGGAGGGGCGCCCAAGCGTTTGGGTAGTCCCACTGCTCACCCGTATGCTCCAATGATGCCGGTACCCCTCCCAAGTTAACCATTATCTGATGTTTTTCAAGATATTTCACTACCTTTCCAATTGTACTGTTGTTTTCAGCTTTGGATACAAAGCAACCAGTCCAAAGAGGTGATATATTAGTGGGGTAGAAATAGTCTCGTTTCACACCATTCATAATATCATAATCAAGCCAGGCACCCACTTCATCATGCCACAAAATCTCGGTGACAGCGTCCAGCCATTCCTTGGCGATGTTCTTGTAAAGCAAAGCTTTTTTTGTATTGCCCAAACGAGTAAAAAATTCTGCTAAAATATCGGCATTCCAATATAGTATTGCGTTCAAGTCCACTGGTATGATATGTTTTGTTTTAAGGTTGGTGATATTTCCTTTGTTGGTTGCGTTTAAAACAAACCACCTGCTTGAGAAATCCCAACCAGATTCTGTCGCTGCTTTCAACTCTGAGTAAAAATCTTCTCTCTCTGCATCTGTTTTAAATAGACGAGCACTTTGAAAGTCCTCTTTATATGATTCCGGCCTCGGTCCGGAAGAGGCATCGAAGTATCTGGCTAACCTATATGTTTTACCATTCTTCTTAATATTAACAGAATGGACATTCATCCAGTATTGAAATTCTTTTTCCATAGTGTTTATGCTCTCCTTCAAGAAAGTATAGTCTTTGACTTTATCTACATAGCTTTTCACCATCGGAATGAGAAGAGGAGGTTGTGATCTTGCACTATAGTAGATTCTTCCTCCGTTAGGAATAAAACCATATTTATCAACTATCGAAAGAAAGTTTAGCAGCATTCCCTTGACAGTGTGGTGCATCTCGGAGTACAGAAGGCCACCAACAATCCAGTAAGAGTCCCAATAGTAAAACTCTCGGAATCTCCCTCCTGGCACAATCACGGGATATGGTACGTAGATTAGCGAGTATTGATCCGGTTTCACTCTTACATCCTCCTTGATGTTCCTACCAAGAAACTTCCACTGGTTATTTAACTGTCTTCCCCACTCACGCAACTGAAGATCTTGAATATTTCGAAGAAAGGGTGGGTTCGGGAGCCAATCTGGAGGTTCCCATTCCTCAAATTCAGTGCCAGCGGGTTCAAACATTTCCTCGATAAATGTTTTAACTTGATGTTGAGTTGGCTTCTCAGATGTTATGTTCATAAGTAGATTAAAATTACCAATTATCTCTACGGGTGTAAATTTCATTTTCATATCTACAAACGTTTTAGAATCAGGATATATGGATGCCATTTGTATGGTGTGGAGTAGATTACCAGTACAGTATATATTGCTATGACACACGGGTGGCAATAAGCCACAATAAATGTATTGGACAGTCACCAATAAGCACAAGATCCGCACAATGTGATGAGACATTTTGAATATCTTTTAATTAGGACACCAGTAAAAGAATGGCCGACTCTTTTTAACTGTCTTAAAAACTAAAATAATCCTTTATCACCGAATAGAATCAAATTCAATTTTCTGAATATTGTTGGGTGATGTATTATGCAGAGTAAGAAATGTAAGTTTATGGCCCGCAGAAAATGCTAATACTAACGTAAATCCTGTTATTACTTCTCCTCCCATTTTGATTTAGTTCCTTGGGTATGTAGCATCACACCTCTTCATGTGTCATTATTTGGCTAAAAAAAAAAGAACAACCAAATTACACCAAGATAAGAATAACATCCAATATGAGCGATAGATCTATAATATATATTATGGTAAAATTACATAAGTTAGAATTAGGCTAATTGGCTTAAGTAATAAAGATAGTTTGAGTTCAACTGGAACAGGACCATCTTTTATCATAAACTCGAATTACACAGAATATCTGGAAAAAAAATTAAAATACTTATATGTTTTTAAAAGTAAAGAACTAAATATAATAAATATATTTTAATTTCATGACACAAAATTTGTTTAATAAATACTAACAAATGTACACTTTGTTTATCCTGAAAAATCGCAAGCTTACTTTGTAAGTTTTCACTATGGCGTAGCTTTCAAGATAGGGCCATAGTGTAATCCGTCAAGGAATGACTGCTTAATTTCAGGGTAAACAAAGAGTACTTTTATTTTTTGTCAACGTGTATCACTACCCATTCAGGCTATCCGCAAATATGTTGGGAATGAGGAAGGTTTAATTTTTAGGAAGTGTATCCACATTTGTGTGGATGGAAATTTAAACCCATTTAGGATTTTTAAAAAACCTCTAAACGTCCAACCGGGATTTTAACCCCGATCTCCCTGTTGTTGGCAGACCACTTTCTTGCAAAAAAAAAAATTATGCTTTGGACCAATTGACCAAAGAAGCAGGTTACACAATAAATTGGAATTTGAAAAAAAAATATAATTTAAAAAATACATTTTTTTAAAAATGGTATTGGTGACCTGGTGGTCTAGGGGTAAGGTGTCGGACTTCTGTGCTGAGGGTCCGGGGTTCAATCCTCGGCTCCGGCAAAGATTTATCTGATTGCCAAACCCTTCCTTCACCTCTGACAAGATGTGTATTAATCACAACTTGTGAATGTGAGGAATGCCAGGCCTCCACCGTGGTTCGGATTCCACGTTAAACTGTAGGTCCTCCATTTCATCTCACAATCACCCTACCATTTCACATTAGCGTAAGTGCGTATAACCCGAACGGGTAGTAAGACGCGGTGCTAATAATAATAATAATAATTTTAAAATGGTATTTTTTTTTTATGTGTAATCACAGATTGTTCATTATTTTATGTAGAAGACGTTCACCAGAAGTGTCCTTACCTTGAGCTATCAAGACTTCTGTATGAGGGTTTCTATAGATCTATGACTTTAGAGTAATTCTCATTTTAAATGTAGTATGACTGGAAGTATTCCCACAACTCTAAGTAATTTGTGGACTATCAATAAACCACATTTGATCCAATTTATATTGAAGCCACTATCATGAAAATATGTTCATCAATTTCCAACATTTTAATACTCAACAAATAAACTATTTCAGTTGCTATTTTAATGAATTTTCACTCCCTCTTTTTAACAATGCCCTGCTATTGCTATTAGCATCAGAGAGAATTGTAGCCTACACTTCTTGGGTCAAACATACACTTTTTCTTTGCCGTATTACAATAGATAATGTATTTATTACTATTATTATTAACACACTTAACAAGAATATAGAGATTTGAATAATCCCAATATTAAGTTTGTTTTTAAATTGTATGTTATTGGTAGAATAAATATGGGTAGGCTTACTCATCTAAAGCCCAGAAGAATGTTAATATTTAAAGGAATGGAACAGTGGGAGCAAAAGTATTTTAGTACCGGTATGTCGGTAAATAGTTATATCTATTGTTTTAAACTAGTTAATGATACCATACAATATTAGGATTTTTGTTGTTGTCATGTTGCGATATTTCCAGTGGTGTAGTCATACATTTCAGTGCCGGAACATAAGGCCGTAGTCAATCCAACCACCGTAGGCGAAAAAATTTCACAAACATAAATGCCTCTAGAAGCTATTTTTGAAGCATTTTTTAATAATTATTAAGGCAGAAACTTACTTAGCGCACTTCCCCTAAGATTCAAAAAATTCGCAGAGCACAGTAAATCTCAAAAGATTTTATTGCTTCATAGTATGAACAAAGGTTTTAACATAATATTGATAAAAAATCAATTAGTTAACTTAGAATTGCATAACATAAAACTTTACAAAACTTTTTTTAAAATATTTTTTCATGAAAACCAGTGCCGGAACAGCATTCCCGCTCCACTGCATTCCTGCAGTATTTCGATATTTTATTCACATTATTACACACACACGAATACAAAGAATCAAATTAAAACCAAGATTTATAAATTTTGAAAACTTTGAATAAATATTATTATTATTATTATTATTATTATTATTATTAGCACCGCGTCTTACTACCCGTTCGGGTTATACGCACTTACGCTAATTGTGGAGGCCTGGCATTCCTCACATTCACAAGTTGTGATTAATACACATCTTGTCAGAGGTGAAGGAAGGGTTTGGTAATCAGATGAATAAATATTACATCAAACAAAAATCACAAACAACTCGCCAAAATAACATACTGTAGGAATGTGAATATAACGATTGCATAGTGCTTAACTGTGATCCTGTGCACTTTAATGACCATGACTTCATCCATTCCTTTTGATTAAGTGTTTTTAGCACCGGGTCTTACTACCTGTTTGGGTTGTATGCCTCCTATTTTGTAGCAGTGCGTCTTACTACTCGTTTGGGTTGTATGCCTCCTATTTTTTTAGCACCGGGTCTTACTACCTGTTTGGGTTGTATGACTCCTATTTTTTAGCAGTACGTCTTACTACTCGTTTGGGTTGTATGCCTCTTATTTTTTAGCAGTACGTCTTACTACTCGTTTGGGTTGTATGCCTCCTATTTTTTAGCAGTGCGTCTTACTACTCGTTTGGGTTATATGCCTCCTATTTTTTAGCAGTGAGTTTTACTACTCGTTTGGGTTATATGCCTCCTATTTTTTAGCAGTGCGTCTTACTACTCATTTGGGTTATATGCCTCCGATTTTTCTTTTCTTTTAACACTGCGTCTTACTACTCGTTTGGGTTATACGCCTCCGATTAATTAATTTAAAAAACCGTTAATAGTTTATTTTATCTATAGTAATTAAAATTATAATTGATGAATGTAATAAAGGTTAGAAAGGAAGGGTGGAGGGGGGGATAAAGAGGAAAGTCACATTAAACACATTTTCCGGAACAAAACTTTTATATCTTAAACCCCATAATGACACCAGCAAATACTTTTTTAATTAATTAAAATATGAAAGAGAACTTTTCTAGGCCTAACCATAATATAGAGTGCGTTAGAAAGGTCTCGTTATTGTCTAACAGATGAAATCACTAACGAAATTTGAATTAAAATTAGACTTTCCCCCTTATTTCCCCTGTGCCCTTCAAAGGTTAAGTTAGGTCAGGTTGAGAAAGTATAACAATAATGTTTAAATCTAGTCATAGCTATATAAATTATGTTGGCTCAAGAGTTTTTGAAATGGGTTTCTTTATTTAGTTGTAATGTGCAGTCGTTGATGAGGGTTTGTGCGACTTTGTAATGATGAGAAATTTAGTTTGTGTTTTAGTCTAAGATGTGCAACATTTATAGTAAACTAATAAAGTGACGAATGGAACATTTTTCGAGAAAGTACCTGTAGGCTTATTGATCTGTCTGGGATGAAACCCCTTTTTTTTAAACCTGAAATTCACTAAATTTAAAATAATAGGCTTACCATTGAACTCAAAAAAAGGCGGGAATTAAATAATACTAAATTCAAGATTATTAAAAAAAACTTTGTAATAATGAATGATTCAAAACCAAACTCACCTAACGTAGGTGTCGCAGGAACCAATATTGTTGAAAATTTTGTAAAACTGGTACTGCGCGAACAAAGCTTTATATACCATACTATAGAGCATATTAACTGAGCAATTTTAGAACTGACAACACCAGAACCGTTATAATACAAACATAGTACAAATCGGCCAATGAATATTCTCAAAAAATGGCCCCAAAGAGAGGGATTAGACACGATGGCGGGTGGGACACCAGATGACTCAACACATTAGGCGAGCGTACCCGAGCAAGCCCTAGGGCGAGTGTTTAGACGGTACACTCGTCTTTGCCCAGAATTGCTCATTAACGCTAGGTTTGGGCCACTCGATTGTGTGTCATTTTTTTTGAACCAAATAAAAGGACGAGAGTGAGCACACCCCTCTATGAAAGTGAACTTAACTTGGATAAAGCCGAATGTATGGACAGCTCGCGTTCAGCTTCATTCGTGACACCAGCATTCGACCGAACATTCAGAGACATTTAGGTGAAAGTGAGGAGGAAGCATCACAGTTCTAGTTGTAAGAATTTTTATTAATGGGCAGTAATCGTCTGTAGCGACTATACTTCCCCCTCTTTAGCAACAGACAAATTTATTTTAAGTGGCGACTAGACTTTTCTTATTCAAGGTGTCCCAGCCAAACAATATTTTAAAGTTTCCTGAATTTTTCAACATTTATAGTCACTGTATATTTCAAATACCATTCTATTAAGATCACAACTTGATGTAGACCTAATAATATTTTTTTAGACATTTATTATACACATTCAAAAAATTGTTTCACAAGGTTAAAGGGTTTTAGCCTAAAGCAATGGACTATTGGATAGCGAGATCAAAGTTGGATTTCAGTGAGAGCATATTGTGTGTGACATATTGCCTTACACAAATAGAGCTTAAAATTGCTGTGAGAAACCTTATTTATTAGTTTCTTCTTCCTTCATATCATAATTGAGTTCCTGCGCACGCACATAACCATAGGGGTAGAAGAACAACACGAAAATCACTTGTTGACCTTGACAGTTAAGATTAGAAAATCAACTTTGTTAAAAGATATTTGTGGTGTGTATTCAGTGGCGCAGGAACTAGGGGGTACGGGGGTAAATTTTACCCCCCCAAAAAATTGAGGGAGGTAAAAAGTATCATTTTTACCCCCCAAAATAATATAGTAAAACTTTTAGATAATGTAAACATCTTATTTAGGCAAGATAAAATGTTCACACTATGTCAACAAATTAAAAATAAAATGTGCTTGGATCATACACTGAAGAGATTTTGAAAACTCTGATAGTAATATCAGCTACATCAGCTACTGCAGAAAGAAGTTTTTCAATTATTGGATGCATTAAAAACTATCTTCGCTCCACGATGAGGCAATGTAGACTAGATTCCCTGAGAGGCTCAACAAAATTGAAATTGCAAAACTGGTTGGTGGTTTTATAGCTAGTAACAAATATAGGACAAAGGTGTATGGAAATCTACTTTAATT
>CABFWO010001533.1:35016-57091 GCA_902155825.1 Timema genevievae | reverse complement strand
GTGGAGGCCTGGCATTCCTCACATTCACAAGTTGTGATTAATACACGTCTTGTCAGAGGTGAAGGAAGGGTTTGGCAATCAGATAAATCTGTGCCGGGACCAAGGATTGAAGCCCGGACCCTCAGCACAGAAGTCTGACACCTTACCCCTAGACCACCAGGTCACCTAGAAATTTTAATAATTCCCAGTCTTTTCCCTGACCAGGTTATATCATTTTCCAGGTTTTCCAGGTGCGTTGGACATCCTGTTATCATACCCAAAAAAACTCTTACACATCCAATACAGTAAGATTTAACATCTAACACACTCACACAAACTCTATTAACTCATAACTAAACTTAAAATCTGGTAAAGTCCGACCAGACACACCCACCAGAAGTCAAATATTAAAATAAAGTAATGATATCTATTTTAAGGCTTAATAATGTATAAATATATTATTATATAGGGCCTACTTACCTAACTTAACATAACCTAGCCTTCAATGCGGTACAGTAGGTATCGTGATTACTTTATAAGGTTGACTTGATCTATCCTTGCTACTGCCCCATTCGCTACTAAATTAAAATATCATTTAATATTCACAAACTAAATTATTCAGCTTTGGTTGTATAACATGGCAGATGATGTCATAGGCCTATCATAAGGTTACATGGGTCAAAACACATATTGGTTTCATATGTTTACATTTAAACTTAGATTTTGGTAAGTTGTCTAGTAAAAATAAATAATTTCAAATAAATATAATCATAGTAGACCTATCATTCAATTTGCCATTTTCTTGAATGTAAGCCTATCAGGATGAGTTTAGTGTTAAATTTTTAAAGATTTATTTTAAGTAAAATAAAGCGTACAACCCGAAAGGTTAGTAAGATAGTAAGGCTAAGTATTATTATTTAACTAAAATACCATAATTACACTTAGCCTACAGTGTATTATAGGGGAAGTAGCTTAGGCATTATTCCTTTAATCTATCATATTATCATATATGGATGGACATTCAAAGAAAATCAAAGTTACAGCTTTCAAGACCATGCCACACAATATGGCCGAAAGGTCACTTAAATGAGAATATTTTTCTTATGTAGGCCTAGCCTAATTTTATAAAGTAAAACAAAAAATTCTTTAGCCTATATCATTTTCTTCTACGAATATATCACAAATGTATGGCAAATCTAAATATTTAGTAAATTTAAAAAAATGAAATGGGATAAATGGTGAATTCTCCCAACCTAACACACTAACCTTCCATGTGTCAACATGTTTTTCCTCCTAAAATACTGTATTATTAACGAACATTTCATTTCTAGAACCTTCTCATAAACAGCGATAACATTTTAATATTATTTATGACTGTATTCATTGACACATGGAATATAAGGTTAAATTAGTCTGGGATAGTTAAAGGTGTCTGTAAACTGATCAGAGAAGCATGCCATTCCTGATTAAGATTCTAAAATTACAGATTTTGGATCAAACCCACTCATATCTTAGGTTAAAAACAAACAAAAACGTTACTAATGCTCTGTAATACAATACAATGTGTTACCATTATGTAAAAACCTACAAGTACGGATACTAACCTCATATTTGAAGTACTGTAGCAGTAATGCTATAAGCCTTTGTCTTTAGACCTTGGCCTAGGTACAAAAGTGGACCAAAGTTAATGGAATTTGAGATCGAAGTGTTTACCCTATGTATTTTTTTCTCGGTCAGGATGTGTAACTAAATAAATTCACCATCCTCAACTAGAATTTGCTCTCAATTCAAATTAAATTAATATACTTGAGAGATTTATAATTCCAAGATAAATTAATTAAAAAATCACAGATTACTATAAAAACACTTATAAATCCAACCTAACCATTCAAATCATTGATCTCTTATAACTGGATGGACTGTATATCTTTGACTCTGGACATACGCATACACATTGCCAAGGACAAAAGCGTGACGCTCAAGTTTATCGTCTGCTACACTGTGGAGGGAACGATTTAATGACTTCTTTCAATGTTCTTATGCGAAAATATGTCTCTGATGAATAAAAGTGTTATTTTTTTTAAATAGTGAAGTATTATATCACACTTTCCTGAAGAAATATTTACATTAAAGGATATACAATTCAGTTTTAAAGGTAATACTGTACAAATATGAATAAAATATTTAACATATTTAAATATCATCAATGTTGTTTACAGTCTACCAAGACTACACTTGTATTTAAAGTTGGTTATTATCTTGTATATTGATTTCAGAAACCATATTATATTGAAAGTTCGATAAATATAATGATTAAGGTATCTTAAAACTTGATTACATTTGTTTGAATGACAAACTTTGTGTAGTTGCCATACATTCAACCTATCACTTAGGTTATAGGCTTGTAGAAAGTATAATATTACCTTTTTTTTTTAAGTTAGCTCATATCTTGTATATTGCTTTCAGAAACCATATTATGTTGAAAGTTCAATAACAATAATGAAACAAGTTAGCTTAAAACTGTATTACATTTGTTAAAATGACATACTTTGTGTAGAAGTCTTACGTTCAAATGATAATTTAGGCTATAGGCTTATAGGAAGTACGGTATCTACTAAACCCTGAATTTAGTAATAATCTCAATCTGTAAGACTTTATTTCGTACCAGAATACTATCATAAATATATATTGGTAGGATAAACGTCCATTTAGAATGGAAATAAAAATGTCCTTCTGAAGGGTCTTTTATACTAAATAAACACCACTTTAGGGTAGGATTCTGCTACGAAATAAATCCTTACAAGTGAGCTTCCTTCAAAAATCATCGTATATATTAGGCTACATCAACTTATTAAAAGAAAAAACTAACCAGTTTCAAGCTTTGATATGCTCTTCAAAGTTTTTACTAACATATTTATTTAGTTTAACTAATCACACATTGATGTATCTAATAATATATTCAATCAAATTAATGAACAGATGTTAAAATGCCACGTTGCCTTGTATGGGTGTAAGAGAGAAAGAGATACCCGAAAGTTTATCTTTCTCTTACACAACGGTATGCAGACGACAGCTCAAAAATTTCAGCCACAGATAGAGATCAATGCTCAGAGTACAATACCTACGATCAAATACGGAATTCCAAAGGACAATACCATGGTACAAAGAAATATACAGATGATAATAATAATTATGTCCCATATACAATGGTCAATTTGATGGAAATCATGGGAATCATGTAATCTAGTCCGTAAATAAATAGGAATATTTTGTTTTTATTCAAGGCTTTCACATTTCAAGATATGAAACAATTCTACAATACACATTATTTTATAAATATAATTTAAATATTTCACTATGTAAGATGACGAAGGAAAAATAGATGAGTTAAGGAATCGTTTGAAAAATGTGTATTCATATTGTAATAGTACTTTACATTCTTAAGTGTTCTTTTTTAATCATAACTATAAATTTATATTAATAATTTCAAGTTGGCTTGATACGACGACTGTTAAAAAGACAAACACTAACTGCACGTCAAGAATTATTGGCAAAAATGTTGAAACTTAAATTTGATTATGACTTAATGTGTTGCTGCCCTTCCTCCTTGTGGTAGTGACCCAGGCAATAGTATACTGGTTGGCAAGGCAGTAGGACTATCTATAGTAGGGGTATTGGTTTGTAGGAACAATACAAGCGTACTCAGTGTAAAACTGAGTCATGGTTGTACTTCTGGTATACTGGTTAAAATGTGCCAACACGGATCGGTAAAGCATCCTTACCGTACCGTACTGTCATTGTTGCGGGTACGATCAAGGCTAGTAGCCTGGACTTTTCTGGACTAATTACTAAAATAAATTGTACCCTATTAGTGTAGTGGAACACACCTTACCTGTGTAGTGAAATTTAATGAGTTTTAAGTAAATGATGTCAAATACACAGCGCCAAAGAGAACTCCTGCCTCTATTGGCTCGCGTGATGGGCACTATCCCTCTAGTTTGCACGCACCAATGGGAAGCCCCTGTTTCTCCCATTTGACAAGGCCAGGCAGCAGTGGAGGGTATTTAATACGGTGATTCCTTGGTCTCAAGGTCAGTCAGCCAGTCAGGCTCGGCCAGTCAGCCTCGGTCTGTCAGCCTCGGCCAATCAGTGGTGACCCACCTGAGTGCACCATCCATACGAAAGAGCTGATTAAATTGTCTAATGTTACGAAAGAGCAATTTGTTTAACCCTCTCTCCCTCTCCACCATCACCCTACCTCCCACCGCGAATCACGTTGCCGGGACTTCCTCATGTTCCACCGCGACTCACGTTGCCGGAACTTCCTTATGTTCCACCGCGACTAACGTTGCCGGAACATTCTTCCGTTCCACCGCGATTAACGTTGCCGGAACATCCTTATGTTCCACCACGACTAACGTTGCCGGAACACACTCGCCGACCTTTTTCCTACCCACGCATGTCTGACCACAACGTCACCGACGTCGTGACATCAACCAGTTACCCTCGAAGTCGAAGGGATGGATAACACACTGCCAGTCTGCATTCAGGATTGCAGATATCACTGTCAACACTCAGAGAAAAATACTGGATTATAGGCATGAGGAAAGTGGTGAAACAATTACTAGGTAAATGTATTATCTGTAAGAGGCATGAAGCTAATTCTCTACGAGTACCCCTTGCAGCACTGTCCAAAGATCGGGTTGGACTCACCAAAGCATATGAAGCCACAGGAGTGGACTATGCAGGACCACTGTTCTTAAAATCTGGAGATAAGGCGTGGCTAATCCTATTTACCTGTGCAGCGTACCGGGTGGTGCATTTAGAGGTGGTGCACTCTCTGTCCACTGCTACCTTCATCCAAGCTCTGAGGAGATTCATAGCTCATCGAGGAAGGGTTTCCACCATCTATTCGGGTAATAGTACCAGCTTTGTTGGCACCAACCAGGCACTGAGATGGTTGGACTGGAATGAAATATTGGCCTTTGCCACCATCAAACAAATCACGTGGAAGTTAAATCCACCCACAGCAGCCTGATGAAGAGGATGGTTAGAATGGTCAAGAAGCTTTTGCGTCGTAATCTTGGACAGGCTTCTTTACATTATGAAGAATTATACACAATTTTATGTGATTGTGAAGCATTCATAAACTCTCAAACATTAACCTATGTAACAAAAGACACAAGTGAGCTAGTTTCGATTACACCAGCCAATTTTCTTCGCGGAAATTCCAGCAGCGATACACCAGAACTGGATGCGACCGACCGCTCTGCACTGATCCAGCGATGGAGATATCTACAAAAGCCCAGAGAATATCTGAGGAGCAGGTTCAGAACAGAATACTTGGCTCTATTGGTTCACAGGGGGCAACGTAAGGAAGATGTTATTGGCGTGGGGGATGGGATACTGATAGGAAATGACTCTACCAAACGCATCCAATGGCCTCTAGGAATTGTCTTGGACCTGTACCCAGGAATGGATGGAATTTCAAGGGTAGCTCGAGAGAAGACAGCCACTGGCGAAAGAGTCCAGCTACTACAAAGACTGTATCCCTTGGAGCTCTCATCAAATGCTATGAAGGACAAAAGGGAGGGTAGTGCATCACAAGGAGAACTACTAGCAGTAGCTGGGCCATCAGACTTAGATAGGGTACAAGAAATGATTACGACAAGAGGGGGGTGGAAGGTTAAAATTCCCGAACGTTTGAACTTGTGATTAACTAGTCATAAAAAACATCTTTCCATTTCCGTTTGGTTTCATATACACACATAATATCAATTTTTCTTCCAATCATTTAATCTAATCTTTACCATGCATTCCTCTCACATTTCACGTTCCAAAAGTTCATGTTCTCGCCAGATTGCTAACATAATAATAATAATAATAATAATAATAATAATAATATATTTTGAATAAATGGTTAAAATATTCAGACTTCTATTTAGATACAGAAGCTCTACATAAATATATCAGACATTTGTTTCTTGAGATAAAACGCATACTACTCAGAGATTATAAGCTTTTGGAAGACCAAATTATATTGTTTGTTGTTATCTAATAATTCTGTTGATGCGTTGGAATGGAGAAATGAGATCAAGATTTCCTCAAAAGGGCTTTTCTTTAAGTTCTACTCCAGTCTGTAGTTAAATCCTGAAAAGGCACTTGTAAAATTGCATTAAATATAATAAACACTTAAACCACAGAGAAAGTAAAAAAATCCTAATATTTTCAGGTTTTGACAATATAGAAATAATTGTTATTTTTAAATAAAATAAAACACGAGTTAGTCATCTAATGTCATGGAAACGATGAAATCGTTAAAGATTTGTGAGTCAATTATATAAAATAATTAGATTCATTAATAAAGATAATGCATGCAGTTTCAATATGTTTAGTTATAATTTTAAATTAAATAATTATTTTATAATCTTGTTAGTAGCTATTGCTTCTGGACGATGCTCAGTACAATCTTCGCGTTACTCTAAATCTACAGTAAGGTAATGTATTTATTATTATTATCGAATAACTTTAAGTCAGATTTTAAAAAAAATGGTTATAAAAGAGCAAATAAAGTTATAACAAATTTGTTTTAATTATGATGAAAATATCTCATCCCATTTATATTTGAGTTAAATCAATTCTGTATTTTTTACATTTTATTATTAGAACAGAAAATTGACTAAAATTAAAGTACATTTATTTTAGTAAAGCTTTCCCAATAAACTTATATTTTATAATAGTAGGTAATATTAATCATATTTTGTGTTTTGTTTGTGAATAATTTGCTTATAAATTAATACAGACGTATTACTCCTAATGCCCTGTCTAGAAATAATAAGTCTACTTTATAATGCTTTCCAACTAGACGTGTTAAACGCAAATTGTAGGTGCCCACACTGAGAACATCTCCGATTTATTAAATGACATGTATAAAATATTTTCTATGTCTACAAATAAATATTTAAAGAAAATGTACGGTTGAAAATCTCCTTGAGCTGCGAGCAAGAGCTCTAGCCAATTAAACGCCAGTAGCTATACACAATAGACGAAATTTAGGTATATTCTCTGTTCATGTTTGAAATACCTTATGATAGCCAAACTTGTTTGTTACTAAGAATTTTTTTAAATCAATAATTAAGATTGTATATATAATTGAAAATAAAGAGAATATATTACCATTTCGATTCTGTTACTGAGAAATGAGACTACTACAATGTTCATGATATTAACACAATCAGAAACCAAAATAAAATTTTATTTAATAGTATGGGCAAATTTTAAATTTGGTTCATTTCAAGTTTCAAAAGATATATTAATTAACGTGATTTATCGAGCAAGTCCATTATTAAAGTATTTTTTGAGAACTTATCTAGTAGTGTAAAGAGGCTATGCGATTTTTTATGAACACAGTAAAATACAATTGATTTAAGTGAGAATTTAAACACCACGTTTCACTATAAATCATATTTTTACGATAAATTGTGCACTGTAAGGCTACGCTATGCGCTATTTTATATTATAATAGTAGCTATGCATTAATATAAACCCAACCTTAACTACGGGGACGAGTTTTAGAAAATGGGGATTCATCTGTCAACAAACATTTTTTTAGAACACCACGATAACTTGAACGTTTACATTTTAACCGACTACAAAATACTAAACTAGAGTCAAAGATGTTATGTTAAATGGCGATAATATTTTTTAAACGATATTTACAAAATAAACTTCTATTTTTCAGGCGCTGTTATGATGGCGATGATGTGGCCCAACATTTTCCTGTGGAAAACAGTCCTTCCTCCGATACAGAAACACAAACAGGTGAACGTCTATCTAAGAGGACGTTGCAAGAGTTCTTACCATCTGGTAGCTTCTTGAACAAAGAATATCAAGTATCATTCTCACCCAAGGCAACAAAATCAGACCAAATTAAAGAGGAAAACCTAGACGGAGCTTTCGGATCCAAATATTTGTCAAGAAGAGCAGTTAAACAAGAGATTTCTAAGGTTAAACGTTCTAACGCCGAAAACGAGCATAATTTACCCGCAGACTACAAACTTCACGGATATGAGGATATCTCTCGTTCTCCCTCTGCATCCTCTCTGGCGGATAAAATCACGTCCCGCCTGGATCACTATTTGGGGAAACATTCTCACGAAAAGGTGTCCGCCAATGGCGACGGTAGCAAATCCCTTGATGACGCTTACAAATATTTTGTAGACGAAGTTGAAGGAAGCCATTCAGACCAGGCGACGAAAAACGAAAGCAAAAATCACGTGACACGGGGCGATGATCCGCCTCTCATTTTCCGATCACCGAGTAATTCGAGCGCTGTTGCATGCGCCGGAGGAAACTGTGATACAGCCAAAGATGGGAGGCATTCTTCACGTCATGTGGGTAGGGACGAGCGCCAATTTTCAGAATGGAACCAGAGGAAATTATACCCAAAATATAAAATTCATAAACGGCACTTAAAATCAGTTCAACTACCTACAAAAAGATCATGCAGGTCTAAGAGGTGTAATAGGCTGAAAGGTGTCCAGAATTACGATTCCCGTATATTTCACGAAAATAATCGGAATAATTTGAAATTTGAGCGTGGAAAAAGAAGAATATCGTTAACTGAACATTCTGGGGTAAAACCATCCCCCTAGAGACAAAAGTTTTTCTCTAAAAAAAAACCAATTTTTTTATAGTAAAATAAATTAAAACTTAGAATTGGAAAATAAAGATAAAAGCTTTAAATTGCATAGTGCTACGAATTTATATCTAAAATTTAGATGCGATCTTAAAAAGATATTAGGTACCGGTAATGAAAAGTTATACTATAATATCCAAATATGAAAAATAATGTTATGAAACATATGCTATACGTAAGCTATGATATTTTTTTACAATAAAGTAACGATGTAAACATATGTATAGGCCTACTATTTTGCTATACATACAGTATTTAAATATCGTGAATGGATATTTATGTTTCTATTAAAGCAACTAGCCACGTAGCCAATGGAGGAGGGAGAATACTGGTTGTTTGGACTTCTTGCCCTCCACCCCCTCCACCCTATTACCTCCGAAGTTTCAACACATACTACTATAATTTAATTAACATTAAGGTGCGCATTTTCAAAACGTTTAATAAATATTATAAATATATAGTTATTGAATCATAGGTTATAATATTTATTTATGATTAAGATTGTATTAATATGTACTTTATTGAGCGCAAGCGGTCGTCTTGAGTGATAAAGTCGTACGTGTCGGCTGCAGCCGGTTATTACCCGTGGCTTGTGACGTCTCAAATCATTCTCCATGCACTTGTTAGTTTAACAGCACGTCTCCCCTACGGATGACACCCGCCTTTAGGTGCGTAATACAGCTAGAACCAAACCTCGCTTCACGGTGCGGTTTTCTGCGCTCTAATTTAGAAAATCGTCTATCTTAGCAGGGCCGTCTTATGGTAAAAGTCGCCCATGGGCGCAGACAAAAAATATACCCAGACACTCAACCTCCAGGTTAAAAGGGTTGCTCTCCTTTTGGCAGCTTGAGTCCTTTCAACACTAGGATCGCTGCGGTTAGTCCTATCATCACCCAGCAGTGACACTAGCGAGGCCCAGTGTTGAAGGACTCAAGCTGGCAAAAGGAGCGCAGCGAGACCCCCGTAAGGTTGAGAGTCTGCTTCTATTATTTGTCTGTGTCCATGGGCAAATGTTGGCTAGATGCCCCACCCCCTTTCTCTTTTACCAACATTCACATGCATCCCACACAGATTACATGCCTTCCAGCCTCCGTCCCAGTGATTGCTTTATGCTACTATGTAAAGTGAAAATATATTAATAATAAATAAAAAGGTATGAATTTACTGACCAAAAATTAAGAATCTCAAATAATTAAATTCAAGATAATTTTACTACTACTACTACTACTACTGCTACTGCTACTGCTACTGCTACTGCTACTACTACTACTACTACTACTACTACTACTACTACTACTACTACTACTACTTCTTCTTCTTCTTCTGAAGCACATCAAGTAATCACAAAAATGTAAATAACTTTTTAAAATAGGTAATAGTTCAAAGAAAAACCCCACCGAGAACAAGCAAGACTCATTGATCATTCCACCCACCACCTGTATATCTTCTCAGCCTTTATTTACAAGTCCACTTTCCATGATTTTACTGTAGAAAAATTATGAATTAAACTGTCAAACAAAATGGTAAGTATCCAGCCATTCAACATTTACAGCAAAATAAGCCATCCCTGAAAGTCTATCTTCACTGGTTGAGTTTCGTAAATAGTTCTTCACCCTTCTAAGAACTGAGAAAGATCTTTCAGAACTTGCATCAGTTGGTAGAAGGAATAGGGGGAAAAAATCCGGACTAAAGTGTATACATTTAGTCATTTATAGTGATTAGACTTTTGCTTCAAATAATTTCAATAAATATCCGGTTGACTCATCAGTTTTAGTTATTTGAGGAACTCCTGGAAATGGACACACTCTTCAGTGTTTCGGTGAATCCAATATCCATATCATCAGGATAGGCTTCAACAGCTTTCCTGGCACATTATCTAATATAGAGTGGCATTGAAGATAATTTACTAAGAAAGTCAACTCTTAAGTCGAAATTTGAATATGCAGATATTCTGCATGAAAAATCCACAAGCAGTTTATCATTGGTAAACAAAAATGTGTTTATCCTGTTATCTTCCCTGCAGTCAAAAATCATGTCACTCTCTCTATTGATTTAATCACACTGAAGTCTTCTCTCCTTTACTCTTTTTTTTCATGCCCATACTCTTCACATCCAGATTTTGTTCCCCCTTTACATTTATAATAATATTTGAATCTATCTCGGAGCCCTCGGAGCCATTTTAGTGAATTATACATAAGGATTACGTTATTCAAATTAGTAGTAAAACTTTGAAGACTCTTGCTCAATTTCTCAAACCGTTCTAGAATCTTTGTCCAAAATTTGATTAGTATTTTGGTCCCCAACTTAGCAAAGTTAGCACACAAACCTTCATCCTCAGCTCGTGTTTTCGGGTCTTCCCATGGGTTATTGGCAATTTTTGTTGCAGCTGAAAGAAAAGTGTGGTAGGATACCGTCAATGCATTATGCCGTGTTGTGCAGTTTGGTGTCAGCATTACTTGTTTTAATTTCACCTTGAAGAATTTCCCATCTGCCTGTCGACTCACTGAAGAGGGAGCATATCGTCCATTTATTGTATTCGAAAGATTTTAAGAAAATATTAAAATTCAAAAATTCAATTACTCCCACCAAGTGACCCTCTAAACAAAGTGACCCTGGGCAATTGCCCCGTTTGCCCCTTAGGTTAAGACGGCCCCGTACTTCAGACTAGTGAAAATGTTTTACTACGCACACATTCATACACACATACAAACATACACACATACATGTATGTATAAAACAAAATTTAAAAATAATTATTTAGCATTAGAAAACTAACTATTCATCTGATCTCAAATGAGCTGTTTTCAAGTGAAGAATGCAGAATTGTGTTGGATTAGACGGCTGAAGATGGAGAGATCGGAGTTCGATTCCGATCAGGTGCACTAATGATTTTTCATAAATTGTTTTACACTCTGATTCTACGCATATGCGGATGCATTTCCTCTAAAAATTAAGCCTTCCTAATCCCTAACCCAATAGTGTAATTTGTACACAGGTGTGTAACCGGAACGGGTAGTAAGACGCGATATAACAATAATAAACAAACTTGGAAAATATACATCTATCAAAAAAGCCTTTGTAACAATAAAACAAAACGTATTAAAATTAAGACACATCACAATTAAAATTAATCGGGCTCGTGAACAATGGTGATAAAGATTATTATATATTATGCACTTGATATTTTAATAACACTTAGAACTATGGATTATGTTGTTTATTAAATTATATTATATACTTAATTAAAGCAGAAAGAATAAGTGAAACTTGTGTTGTAAAAGTTTTTGTAAATTGATAAAAATTAAATTATTTAGAAATTGAAAGGATTATAAAAGTAAAAATGTTGGAAATTGGAGATTGACAATTTCATAGTAGTAAATCCCGTTCGCCTTGTGTTATGATATAAAATGTAGTAATTTTTAGTATATATATTATAAGCTTGTTTAGAATTTAATACAACTTTCATTGACACCTTTTATAATTTTTATATATTTTCATAACATATTGATTGATTCATAAATAATGTATTATCTATCCTTACTAAATTTTAAAATGTGTTTAAAAAATTATTACATTTGTTATGATAATCAGGTCTTCAAAATTATTGTGGGCAGGGCATCATGCACTGCAAATGGGGGAATCTAGAAACTGTGTTTAGAGTACTGACTGGAAAACCCAATGGGAAGAGACCGGTGGGAAGACCTAGACGCAGATGGGAGGATAACATTAAAATTGACCTGAAAGAGATAGAGTGTAATGAAGAGGACTGGATGGAACTATCTCAAGATAGGGATATAGTGCAATGAGGTGGACTGGATATAACTATCTCAAGATAGGGATAGAGTGTAATGAAGAGGACTGGATGGAACTATCTCAAGATAGGGATATAGTGCAATGAGGTGGACTGGATAGAACTATCTCAAGATAGGGATAAAGTGCAATGAGGTGGACTGGATAGAACTATCTCAAGATAGGGATATAGTGCAATGAGGTGGACTGGATAGAACTATCTCAAGATAGGGATAAAGTGCAATGAGGTGGACTGGATAGAACTAATCTTCTTTCAAATGTACTATTTAGAAATAATTAAAGAACCAAATCAGCCTTGTATTCCAGCTTCTAAAGTGACGAGCCACCAACGGTAATATTAATTTTGAAGTGAAATTACTTGAACTTTTGACATCTTAATTTTATTTCAATTGTTAATTTGACTTAAGTGGTGAAACTAATTCTAAACGCTTTTCCACACACGTTAAATTATTGCGATTTGACCCTATTTAAAACAAACTGTATGATTATGGAAAGGTTTTCAACATGACGTGTCTAATATCAATAATCGGGTGAATTATTTGCGTTCTGAGTTTAACCCGGTCTTGTCGCTATTTATATATTAGATGGTCCTTAGTTTGTAGGCCATCAAAAATCGACTTACTAGCAGAGTGATATGTACACATAGTTCCGATCTGTAAGAAGTTGGACCAACTTTAATTTTTAGGTATTCGTTATGGATGGTTATGGAGAACCAATAATATGTAAAACAATAAATAAACATTTAGATGCGCATCAAAATAAAATCATCATTATCAGTAATGAAATCTGTCACAAATTTCTAAATGATTTAGATTTTAACTCGCTTTGCTCGTTGGAGGCTTTGTCCCCAAACCCCCAGTGAGTTTTATTTGCAAGTGAATGTAAACTAATGTAATTCCAATAATTGTAATTGTTTTGAACGTAACAACTTAAAGTTACCGGTATTGTATTGTATTTACCGCACCGACTTTAAAGTTGCTCCGCCATCTTGAATTTTATTTTGGGGGTTTAATTTTTTTTTTAACTTTTTGGAATTTTCCCGTCGGTTTACAGGCTAGAAGCTATAAGTTTGCCAAATTTCAAGTTTCTAGCTCATCTGGAAGTGGGTAAACATTAATGTCAGTGAGTGAGTGATTGAGTGAATCAGCCATGTGGCTTTATAGTAGTATAATTTAACTACCTTTAGTAATAATTCCCTAGAAAATTTCACTATTTCAACTTTATTAGTTCAACTAAAAACAACGAAATCAATGATAAATACAACTAAGAGAGTTTTGGCTGTAGTATAATTAATTGGCTGAAGTTTTTTAATGTGATCTAGTTTGATTATTTGACACAATACCTTGTAATTAAACAGGTTGTGTCATGTGAGTATATGGATTTAAATATCTTGTGTATTCCAAGAACGTTACGGAACATTTGTAGATAACAATAGACCAAGCATTCATTTTTCGACCAGGTTGTGTATGCTGTGATTAGTGACTCGACAGATTATTTTCCCATTCATGTATCAATATTCTGAGGGTATGTCTAGTTTGGTAAGCCACATAAGTCGAGAACTTCTGCGATAATTTTGATTGCCAAAAACGCTTCAGAGTTGAGTTTGGGCGTCAATTTTAAACAAACACTTTCTTCTTCAATCTTTGTAAATAATATACTTAATTTAGCATTTAAAAACTTTGTATATTAATTCATAAAAGGGTGACCTGGTGGTCTAGGGGTAAAGTGTCAGACTTCTGTGCTGAGGGTCTGGGGTTCAATCCTCGGTCCCGGCACAGATTTATCTGATTGCCAAACCCTTCCTTCACCTCTGACAAGATGTGTATTAATCACAACTTGTGAATGTGAGGAATGCCAGGCCTCTACCGTGGTTCGGATTCCACGTTAAACTGTAGGTCCTCCATTTCATCTCACCATCACCCTACCATTGCACATTAGCGTAAGTGCGTATAACCCGAACGGGTAGTAAGACGCGGTGCTAATAATAATAATAATAATGATAATAATAATAATTCATAAAAACCAAGAAATATTTTGACTTTCATTTGTGCTGCACATTCGCCTCGTTTCAAAATTTGTTTTCTCTCTCACTATCAATATCCTTAAAATTTACAAATACAAAGAATAAAATAATGTATAGTGTGGAATCATAGACTCCACGGTCAGCCAATCTCTATTTATATATTTACAAAGCAACCGACAGTTAAGACAAAATTTGTATCAAATACATTCCTGAATATTGAACATCAATCATTCTGTAAAACGCTGTTTCCAAACAGTTTAAACATTGGTGTCGTTAATTTATTTTATCCTTAAGATATTATAACATGTGTCAAAATCGAAAGTGTCGTTAAATAATATTTATTAACAACAACCCTACCCTCAAGGTTGGGATGTAGGGAACGCGAGAAATGACCAGTGTTTTTGTAGTTTTTACTTAAAAACTTTTTTTTGGTCAAAATAAATCAAAATATTGCTTCTATACGTTGAGTTTAATTTTCTTCACGTCATGGTGATATCAATAGTTGTTGCATATCTGTCAAGGGTGTCCTGTAATTTCATGAATATTTCCCCCCTTCATTTGAAAAGGTTTTTTTTTGATAATGCCACCATGCTCATGACAGATATTCAACAACTGTTGAGGTCACCATCTGAAGTAAATTAAACTCTGTGTTTCTGCTGGAGAAATATTTGATCTATTTAGGCCAACAAAAGTTTTGATATAAAAACTATAAAAACACTGGTCATTTCTCGCATCCCCTACACCCCCACCTTAACAAAGTTCTCTTACAGAATAGACACCCACAGACAAGTAGTTAGTTACAAATCGATCTTTAGAAACTAAGAGTAAATGACAAGAGCTGTCATGAACTTAAAATATTTATATTTTGAAGCCCACTATATTGGTATAGTCAAACCCTATAATTAGCTTTAATTTAAGTTTCCTTTCCAATCATTGTGATAAAACATATTAGATAGCCAGAGATGGTGAGTCAGAGGTCTGAATTGCGTTCAAATATATTAAAAAGTAGGATTTCAAATTAAAACTATAGTATCCTAGTCCTATTCCTTTTTTTTTTCAGGAAAATGTGATTACATTTCCCTGAACCATCATCCTGATTTCTACCTCATGTATTGAGCTATTAAATAGTTATTGGGTTAAAACTTATGTCTAAAAAGAATCTCTGTTTTTTTAAAACCTTAACTACCCAAATTTGAATATCAATAGGCTACTTGCAGGTAGTCCCTTGCCCCAACCTTCTCAATTCCTCAGCCCAGACACTTTCACATTACAACAGGGAGGGCTGAAGATTGATTTCTGTAGAAAAAATGGTATTTTGCAAATTTCTTAGAGAATCCAGACATAATCAACATCATCATAAATTGTTTCCAGCCTGTTGGCGGGTCAGTTTAGTAAAAATGCCTCCATCTTCCTCTAACCTGCTACCATTCTCCCTCCTTTAATTTCTTCTCCTCCCACTTACACACTTTCTATTATCTGTTCCTTCCATCTATTTCATGGCCTCCCTTGTGGTATTTTTCCTACATCCTTCCTTTCCATTATTTTCTTTGTCATCCTCCCCTTCTCCGTCTTCACCCCATTTCAGTGTTACTACCTCTACTATCTCATGTACTTCCTGAAACAAGTTATCCGGGAAAGAGAATGCAGACATTGTTCTTAACTGTCTAGTATATGTATGTTTTCTTGAAAAAGATAAAAAAGGACAGTTTCGGGACACTGTGTACACACATGATACAATGTAAGTGCAGGCTGGGATAGTGTTAGTTTAAGTCCCAGGTGCACCTTTGATAAACAAAAACATCCCAGACCAAATTTATCTCCGCTCTATTCGGGAGGATCCACATAATCTTCCTGACCACTTGAATACTAGACGACACCCAATGCTGCCACCTCATGGAATGGACGAGAAGTTGGACCCAGTAGCGGCTCGAGGATTGTTGTCAGGGATAGCTCCGTAAACTGTTCCTTTTCCCCATAACTGGCCATTTGACCAACCCCACACATGATCATACATTAATGTAGTAGGCGAATCAGTGTTCGTTGGCAAGGCAACCGCACACGGCAGACATAGTACAGTAGGTTACAGGACACCGCACAGGACTGACAGTCTGTGACATAGTACAGTAGGTTACAGGACACCGCACAGGACTGACAGTCTTTCAGACGTCCGAGGCAGACAACTAGCGGCCGCACACGCAACCAACCGCAGTCTGTCGGTGGTTGTTGGGGTGGTCGGATGTGTGCCATGCACGATTCAGTGTTGGTACATTCCCTTATTGACCTATTACAATAATAATTACTTTCCATTGAGAAACAACTTTGAGTTTTGTAAATAAATAAAGAAGATGCACGCGAGTATATTGGGCTCTCCAAACTAACAGTTTTATACATCACGTGGGGCTGATCAAGTATCTCGTACACTACTACAAAAATGTCGGTCAGATTTATTTGTAGTTGGGGTCCACGCTTGAATGCGGGCGGGATTTCCATTTCACCGACAATCAGGTTTGTGTGAAGTCGGTTGAAAAATGGAACATCTTTTTCTTAGGTCCGTCTTTCTAGTCTATTGTGTGTTGAGCCCCATTCGAATATAAAGCGAACATTTTGACCGATCAAATTGTCTGTCACCAAGTGTCTGTCGTGTGAGGTCGGCCTACAGGGAAAAGCTTGATAGGGAACGGAAGGGAACGATTTGTTGGCACAGTCCGGTCAAGAGGAAGCAGCTCTGGCAGCTAACCCGCGAACTCCCACCCCGTCGAGCCAGTCTTCACCGAGAGACTCTAAGCCTCCAGCGTAGCACGACGTAGAAAACAGCCTGCAGTATGAACACCCAGACGACCAAAGCGACTATATCCAGGGCGTAGCTGGAGTGGGCCATGCCCATATCCTCCAGCAGCTTGGTGGGGCTCTTGTAATGGCAGTAGGGCACCGAGCAGTCCAGATTCTCACGTTCGAACCCGTACATACTCAACATGGCCGCCTCGAAAGCATATCTGGAGAGAGACAGAACTATAGATTCAAGAAGGGACGAACAGCTAATCATATGCGCGGTAGCAAAGAAGTAAGGACATCATAAAAAACAGCTGATTGGGGCAAAATGTCATGTTGACTTATGCCTCACCTTGTCGAATGGTGGCACATATAACTGAACGATTTATATATTTGGTATGGGAGAAAACCACTATCGATCACACCAGCCGATCTTTTTCTACATGCCAAATACATTTTAAACTACATTTATGTCAATTTTTTCTCAATGATGGACTATTTTATACGAATCAAAAACTCAAGTCTACATCTTCCTTTGTCTATGGATAAAACTGGAAGGTGCTCGAATATACTTATTACTCATAGACTGCTCATGCCTGTCATACCTGAAGTAACTGACGCGAGACAGCCAGCGGAGGTAGAACGGTATGTCATTCAGGTGCATGAAGAAACCGGAGAACATGAACATAGGGATAGTGGAGGCTGCCACCAAAAACACTCCCAGCTGTAACAAATATCTTTTTTTTTAATATAACTTAAATATATCCCAGTGAATTGCAGTAAATCACGCACACATGGCAGAATAAATGCAAACCTCAATTTACTGGTGGCTGTGTTTCTGATAGCCGACGATTTCTCACGTCCATCACGGACTCTGCCTTAAACTTTCAGTTATGAATCATCCAAAGCACTGGTGGACTCCTGAGTAACTCAAAAGTGGAACACTGGCGCTAAGCCGGAGGTCCAGAGTTTGATTCCCGTGTCCAGGTGTAATTTATAAACAATATTTAATATAAAGGAAAATAGTTCTTGTAAATATTCTATGACTATTCCAACCAATTTATTATTATTGTGTTTTATATACGACAGGCCACAAAACCTAATAATAATAATAGTAGTAGTAATAATAATGAGTGTCTGGCCTATATCATTAGCAGAAAGTTTTGTGGAAAGATTAGTCAGTACTAATTACCGCTGTTCAGAGGATGCCTGAATGTACTAATTGTGCATCGTTTCCGTGGAGGCTCTTTCCATGTCCTGATGAGATGATATGATGATGATACTAAGTATGAGGGTGTGTAACCAGTGGAAACACTTAAACATAACTTAAGCCTAATTAACCAAACCCTGGCGACCGTTGGGGTGATTCCCCTTTCGGGAAAAATACCCAATATATCAGCAGGGAATCGAACCCGGGACACCTAGGCTTGTAGCCGAGTGTATTGACTACTACACCATGGGTCCGGTTATTCATATCAATTAAGATAGTTTATTTTGTAAGTTTTGTGATACATATCCGTGTGTGTGTTGTTTCCGTACAAACAAAAAGAGGTGTAGGCCCAGTTTCATAGTCAGATTTAGTACGCCTCAAGTGCGGCGCTATACTAAATACAAGACGTCACCTACCTGAAATTGAATGGAATGGGCCAGTTTCGCATATGAAACTGGCCCATTCCATTTTGGTCTAGGTAGGTGTCGTCCTGTATTTAGTATCGACTCGCACTTTAGGCATGCTAAGTTTGACTATGAAACTGGCCCGTAGTCTTACCTGAGAGTCGAAAGCAGCTCCCGCGACGAGTCCCAAAGTCTGGCCTATCATAGTCAGCAGCAGGCACATTGCCCACATCAGGAGCAGTCTGAAGAGATCACAAGGTTGTCCGGTCAGGAAATAGCCACTCAGGAGGAACACCGTGGGGCAGAGAACCTGGAACATCGCAACAACCGATACTAGATACTATCGTGGAGCTGCACCTTGAAGGATCTTGAATCTGTCAATAGAAGCTGTCTCACGGAAAATGATTCGAAAATCTGTTTAAATTATTATTTGTGTAAGAGGCTCTTCATTTTGAAGAAGAAGAAGAAGAGACTTCGCGAGGGCTCATTCAACTTCTTACTCTCCAATGAGACTTTTTGTTTTAGCACCGCGTCTTACTACCCGTTCGAGTCATATGCTTAAGTACTAATTACTCCAATGGTTTTAGAGATCAGGAAGGTTATATTTAAAGGAAGTGTACCTGAATTTTCGTTGAGGAAAGAGTGAAAAACCGTAGTTTTTCTGTAAACCATTATTTTTGTGAATTGTCTACAGCTTAGGCAATTTGGTCTTGTCACGAAAATCCAGTAGGAATCTCCCTGACAGGAGGGGTTGAAAAAGTATATCTAGAATAGGCAACAAGTAAAGTAATTCAATGTTGTTCAGACGCAAATAATAAAGTGAGTGTGTAAACTTTTCAGAGGAAGAGGGGAAGTGCTAGCCACCCTTAGGCAAGAGGCCTCGCAGGGTGAACTACTCCTTGTCTTCATTCTATATCTAACTTGTACATTGCTGTCTAAGTGTAATAGTGCTCGAAGTGCTTAGGTGAGACACGTTAAACTGCAACCCGCCTCGCAAAATATCTTTGGAATGACAAGTGGACAACGTCCTTAACTGAGGTGTAGGGGGATTTTCTTCCTAATGACTTCCCCGCTGTGGTTCTGCATGAATGCAGGTACACTCCCTCTATATTCTATCACCCTCATCGGTACCCTATTCATTAATATAAATATGAGAGCATGGTAGAGACCCACTTCGGTGGCCGCATGGTCTAACGCGTCACTCTCGCATTAGATTAGACTGCCGATGGTGGGGAGATCCAGGTTCGATCCCAGTCGGGTGCACTGAAGGTGGCTTTCCCCAAGGATTTTCTCCCTCCCCTTCCACGCAAATGTGGGTGCACTTATTTTAAATATGACCTTCCTAATCCCTAGCACTTTAGTGTAATAAGTAGAAAAAACGTGCTTAAGGTCCCCAGGGTTTGGTTAATTAGGTTTAAGATCATTACTGGCTTCACACCTTCATAATCACTATCATCACCTCATACCATTGCGAGTATGACGTGCAGATAACCTCCGGAGTTGTATCCTGGGCAACGCTCTGTTCCCACAGAGTGGCTAAAAGTCCACAAAGAGGCGATCTAAATAGATACTGCAGATCTTACGATCTAAAAAAAAAAGTGCGACGAAGAAATGGGGTAACCACACAGTGACATTATCACGTGCGGAAAACCATCTCACCAGTGCACCCGACTGAGATTCAAACCGTGACCTCCCCCATCATCCTTACACCACGTGACCACCCATAGGTTCGTTAAAAGCCAACTTACCTGCAATGGAAGGTCAGCCACCACTTTGGTGAGGTAGTACGCCCCGAGTAGAATACCAGTTGTGCCAACTTACCTGCAATGGAAGGTCAGCCACCACTTTGGCGAGGTAGTACGCCCCGAGAGAATACCAGTTGTTGAGGTGCTCTCGGAGGAACACCGCCCTTTCCAAAGGAACTTGAAAAGAGCAAGAGAAACAATTGTTATTTTATTTAGATCACTCTTTAGATCATACATAGTGTGCAACAATAATTCCAAACAAATAATCGAGAGAGGGAGCGGGTAGATAAAAAATGCAATATTGACTTTTATCTTATATGAGGCGTATTCTGAAAATGGAAAAATGACACCTGGAGACGGGAATAGAACCTGATACCTTTGACTTAGTACGCCAATACTCTTACCATTGAGCTATACAGGAGTTTCCCTGTGCTCAGGATCATTCTTCGCTCATCCTGGATAGCCCAGTGGTTAGAGCATTGGCGTACTAGGCCAAAGGTCCCGGGTTCGATACCCATGTCCAGGTGTTATTTTTCAACTTTCAGAATATGATATCTAGATGAAGTAGATCCTCACTAAAAGCATAAATAATAGTTTTGGCTATTTGACTCTTATATGAGGCGGCTTAAGCCGAGATTCGAACTAAGCATTTGTCATGACTCCCAGTTCTGTTTACTACAGAATGATTCATATAAAAATAATGACTTTCATTTGAATACATCGTAATGCTCAGTTTTGATTTCAAACTACGCGTGAGCTCTAGGAGTTTCATTTATTTGCTACGAGATGGTGCTGTGCAACGGTTAAGGATAGAATAACCTTGATGAGAACGGTGCCACTTATCATACGTCACATAAGCCCATGGCACTGGTCCAAGGGTTTTTTGTCAACCAGATCATCTCCAGGAACTTGTGGCCACCGACTTCACCAGATTTGATCTCACTAAACTTTTGTCTGTGGGTTTATCTGAAGGAAAGAGTCTATGTAAGCTACACGCCCTCTGACACTGAACGATTTGAAGGTGAACCTAAGGGTTTGGCCAGACTGACATGCGTGCGAGCGACTGAGCGACTGGGTGGCCAAACTGGCGAGCGAGCCAGCGCAGTGATTAGCAGATAGCTCTCGATAGTTGTTGACGAGGAGGCTCCGAATCTTGGCTCAGTGAACTGAGGGTGGTTTTTGACAACCTTGATTTATTGTTGTGGTTTTCCTATCCTCTCTCAACGCTAATGGTGATTTTTATTTGTAAAGGCCTACTTTGATTATAATATTGAAGTATTTTAACATATAAGTTTTACATACACACACACACATATATATATATACATATATATATAGGTATGGTTTATGATCTTACCAATTAAATTAGGCCGTTAGTAGCAAGTGTGCTAAACCTATCGATAATAATAAAAAATGTCAAAATGAGAAGTTTTCCTA
>CABFWO010001533.1:0-32633 GCA_902155825.1 Timema genevievae | reverse complement strand
TGGCAACACAAACAACAGGTAGGCAAAACTGATTACATGCAATTCATTGGATCACTCGTTCAAGAGATTAGCAAAAAATATTCACATTTGGGAATAGTTTAAAGTGATTCATTTCCTTGAAATGGCAGGGCTTTTTTTTTCTATTTCAATAGTTTAGTCTTTTACTACACTAGATAGCATCTCTGAGAGAACTGATAGGCTACAATAGTAGAACAACGTTGTCATTTTCTAGTTTTCTTGTGGTCAATCTACCTTTAAATAATATAAGACAAGTTTCGTAACGCTGGTTCGTGTATGTTGCCAGTAGCTCTTTCTTACCCCAGCTCACCAGACATAAAATGAAAGGGAGGAGATTTGGCAATATTTAACTGAGAGAGAGCGAAGATAAATTTAATTTAGCACCGCGTTTACTACCCTTTCGGTTTATACTTTGTGAAGATAAAGCTTTTCTATAAGACCTGTAGTTCCCTCAGCAATAATATTGGATGCAGTACGCTTTCTTAAGTTTGTAGTTCAGTCATGGACGAAATATAGCTTTTAATACAATCGTTCACGAGCCTCGGCTTGTAGTTCATGACCTACCCCCATTTTAGTGATATTATTTAATTATATATGTATATATATAATAGTGATTATTGCTATGAGCCTGTGAGGTGGTTGATAGATTTACTGAACCTTATATAGTAACTCCTCAGATAATATCAGCTTTTTGTCACTTCGTTTATGTTAGTGAGATCAGCTGAAGAATTACGATTGCTTTACTGTTGCCTCACCTCGCATTTCACTTCGAGAAAGGTGAACTAGTTCATTTGGAATAATATTGTTTAATTTGTATTTTCTCTCTCTCTCTCATTTATTTGAGGTATTCAACGTGCACTTTCTGAACCAAGTGACCGACTTATAAACTAACTTAAAATCTATAACAGACAACACCCAGCCACCTGTCATCACTGTAAAAGGGCAAACCCCCATTTAACAAGTTATACATTTTTTCGGACATGTCAGGGATCGATCCTGGGGCCCTAAGTTCAGTAGACAGTCACGCTACCGACTGAGAGAAGGTGTCAGACTATCAATTTGTACTAATCGTTCGGGAACAATTCATCTCTCTCTTCTATGCACCGTGTTTCACCACACATCCAAGTCAGAGCCATTTTAGGACATTCGTAGGCCCTAGGCACTTTTCCTGTTCGTTCGATATTTTTACTCATTTTTGTGCTAATTTCATCGTTTGCACGCACAAAAAAAAAATTAATCTTGAAAATAGTAGCAAATTTTAATGCACCGGTAACGCCTCTGAACCTTTGTTGACACAATGTCCTGGGTCAGCCAATGGTTCACGATACATGCAATGAAACTGCGCATAAAAACATAAACATTACTGTGTCTGTGATTGTACCGGTGAGATTGTTGAGAAACGTATAGCAATTACTGTGTCTGTGATTGTACCGGTGAGATTGTTGAGAAACGTATAGCAATTACTGTGTCTGAGATTGTATCAATGAGGCTGTTGAGAAACGCCAAGCCTTAAAAGATTGTTCTAATCATTCAAATATTAAAATAAATGTTTTGAATTAAAATTTTCTGTTTTTTCTTGTTTGTGATTTTTTGTTTGTTTGTGTATTTTTTCAAGTGAAATATTGTAGGCCTTAAAAGGTTCGTAGGCCCTAGGCACTGTGCCTAGTCGGGCAATGGATAAAACGGCCCTGATCCGAGCTATCCGCATGTGAGTTAGGGAGGAGATAGGCTTGATTGAGGGCGGTAGTGAAGGGAACGAAAGGAAAGGTCACTGTTTTTGCAGTTTTTATACCAACATATGTTTAGGCGGAAAAAATATTGTTCCAGTAGAAACACAAAGTTTCATTTTCTTCACGTGTTAGTATCTTTTATTTTTAGCAACGCGTTTTTACTACCCGTTTGGGTTACAGGCTTACGTACTAATTACGCTAATGGTTTAGGATTGAAAAAGGTTGAATTTTTGAAGGAAGTATACCCACATTTGCGTAGAGAGTGTGGGAAATTATTTAGGGGAAAACCACCCTCATTTAAGCCCACCGGGATTGAACCACGATCTTCCCACCATCGCCAGTCTTGTCTATACCGAGAGTAGTACCTTTTATATCATGCGGCCACCAAACCGGGTGTGGTGGTATCAACAATTCTTGAATATCTGTCAAGAATATAGCGGTTTTAGATGGTAATAATATTATGCGTCTGGGCTACAGCAATCGTAGCCCAGTTTGTGGAAAGATTAGCCAGTAGGCCTACTAATGTACCGTTACCCAGGGGACGCCCGAGTGTACTAACCGTACATCCTTTCCTTGGAGGCTCTTTCCATGTCCCGATGAGATGAGGTGATGGTGATAGCGAATATGAGGGTTTGGAACCAGTGGAAACACTTATACCTAGTTAGCCAAACCCTTGTGACCATTTGGGGTAATTCCCCTTTCAGGTCTACCAGCCGGGAATCGAATCCTGGACCCCTAGGCTCATAGCCAGGTGCACTGACCACGACACCACGGGAGCGGCATTAGATTGAAACTTAAAAGTATATAGGTGCTCTAAACTGTCTATTTAAAAAAAAGGGTTGAGTTAATATATTATACATATATATTTGTAGTAAACATACTACTGCCTTATAATTTTTTTTTAACTTCTGTTTTACTTTTTAAAACAATACTGGGCACCTCACAGTACCTGTAGCCCGGGGGTCTACACAAATTTTAATCCGGCCCTAGGGAGGAGAGTGTCAATTTTTTTTTTAATTTATCTGAGATATTCAGTCTACACTTTCTGCAACAGATGATTATACCAGCACCCAACTTGCAAAACTAGCTCTATTCTATAACAGACACAACCTCCAATCTCCCAGCCGTTAATCCATCAAAGGGGAGGCCCCAATATCACCGGTGATAAAACTTTAGTTCTTATCGGGGATAGAACTAGATACCGCAAAGATTGATAGACAAGAAACTCAGTTGACTGAGATAAGGTGTTTGACATGATGCTTTTGCCAACTTATCTATCACAAGCAAACCAGACACCTTATCCCGCGTGCCCACTAATGTAGGTGACGGTATATCTAGTTACATGGACCCTTTTCGGTGGCCGCGTGGTCTAACGCGCTAATTTCGTTTTGAACTAGACTGCCGAAGACCGGTAAATCGGGTGCACTAAGGGCGGCTTATCCTAAATGGTTTTCCACTCTCCCTCCACGCAAATGCGGGTGCACTTCCTCTAAATTAAGCCTTCCAAATCCCTAACCCATTAGTGTACATTAGTAAATAGGCGTATAACCTGAACAGTTAGTAAGACACGGTGCTAAAAAAAATTGCATTATGACACGTGGTAAATTCAGAATTAAGGGTAATTTTTTTTTAAATAAAATTTGTAGACGTTTCTACCGGCTAAATATTCTACTTCGAAATCTAACCTCACAAGTTTACGCGGGGACAATTTGTTTCTAAACAAATTAAAATTGTTTTGGTGTCAACAAGAAATGTGGAACACTGCTAAATATGTCAGAGGCGTAGAAGTGGGTTTTTTTTCCACCGCTTGGCTTCCCCTGTGACATCATTTCTAAATAACACAGACACTAAGTGCGAAACGCTGGAAGCGAGAAGGTTACTCCTCATTTTCATGAAGGTGTCCGTGTTCGAGTTGTCAGGGCCGTTAGGTCTGATTTCAGCATGAAGAAACACGTTTTGGCAGGTACTTGGTGAGCCAAAGGTAACTGCGCAACTATATATATATATATATATACGGACGGTAGAATTGTCAATTTCTTAGTATTATATTTATAATATATAATAATATTTAGCACCGCGTCTTACTACCCGTTCGGGTTATACGCTTAAGTACTAATTACACTAATGGATTAGGAATTGGGAGAGTTGAACTTAGAGGAAGTGAACCCGCATTTGCGTGGAGAGAGAGTGGAAAACCATTTAGGAAAAACCACCCCCAGTTCACCCGACCGAGATTCGAACCTCGATCTTTCCGTCCTCGGTGGTCGANTTTTTGCTCTTGGACAACATTGACTTGCTTTATATAATACCTTTATTTTTCGTTTCCTTTTTTAGATAGACAATACTTCCACGGACTTTTTCAATTTATATTCTGACAAGAAGATTCATACTGGCCTTTTTTGTGAATAAACCAAATAACCTGAGTTGTAGACGATTTATATAAAAACAAACTTTCACAAAATAAAACTAATTCAATATCAAAAAAGTCCCGCTTCGGTGGTCGCATTGTCTAACGCGCTACTCTCGCAGTAGACTGGACTACCGGCGACAGGGAGATCGAGGTTCGAATCTAGGTCGGGTGTACGAGAGGAGGGGTTCCAAAATGGTTGCCTTGAGTACACATGGATAAAATATAACAGAAGCTGCCTGTTGAAATGTTTTTTACATTTGGAGCATCGCACTGTATAGAGCAGAAACTTGGACTCTCAAGAAGATGGAAAAGGAAATAGCTACTTGGAGAGATTTGAAATGTGGTGCTGGAGAAGACTTGAGAAGATCAGGTGGACAGTTAGGAGAACAAATGAACAAGTCCTAAGAAGAGTGGGTGATAAGAGAATCATTTTGGATGTGATTATTTAGTACAAAGCAAACTGGATTGACTGCTTGACGTCATAGTAGGAGAGGTTGAGGGAAAGAGGAGCTTAGGAAGAAGGAGGATTCAAATATTGGATGACTTGAAGGAAAGAAGAAAATTCTGGGAGCTGAAGGAGGAGGCAGAGGACACAGCGCATTGGCAGTCTAGTTTCACTGATAAAAGGAATGGACCTGTCGTGAGACTGAACACCTAAGAGTAATAAAATTTGTTGCTAAGTATTGCGGTGAATAAGTATGTAATATCTTGTGTATAAGACCGAGGTATTTGAATTCTGTCAAACTTTTACGAAATGGGTGCGAAGTCTTGTCACTTTGTCCCCCATCGTCACCACGGAAAATTTAGAGTAATCATTCAAATACGAATGCACTGCACACACTTCTAAGTGTTCAAGGGTCATAATAGCAGCTAATGTAGTGTCCATTTAAAAAACATCAGGCGTTCACTCACCACGTATGATTGCTGATAATGGGTGAGCAGCAAACAATGGCTTGTTTGGGCACTTTTTATTGTTAAAATAATCATTGAATATTAAATGCGGTATATTCTATATAAAAAGGTAAATGGTGTCAGCCCGCAATCGAGCTATATCGACTGAGCAACCGATGTCTGTTGGCGAAGATAATTCTAAATTCAGTGCATAGAGGGTGTCATGTGGATAGGATAATGAACCCTCCGGCAGATAATCTCAATTTTCTAGACCAGAGCCGCTAGTTCTTTGTTCAAGTAGCTATTCATTTGTCCTCACGAGGTTGAGTTTGATCCCGTTCCAGAACTACTACTTCACAGAAAAATCTAGAAAAGCCAGGAATCAAACCCGAGACCTCTGTATCTGTGGCCTGGGACTATGGCCACCAGGCCATACTTTATAAATACTTGCTTCACCAACATTAAAGCGTTTCATTATGAATAAAGGCTCATTATCAAATTTTATAATTTCTTTTTAAACCAGTGAAAACCTCTTTAATTGTCTATTTTTAATTTATATTATTTTTTATCAATTATGTTGCTGTTCAATTTTTTTTAGCACTGTGTCTTACTACTCTTTCAGATTATACGCTTATGTATTAATTACGCTAGCGGTTTACGGATTAGGAAGGCTATATTTAGAGTAATAGTATACGCAGTTACGTTGAGAGAGAAAGTGGAAAACAATTTTGAAAAAAAACACCTCAGTACGCACCCGACCAAGATTCGAACCTCGATCCCCACGTCATCGCTAGTCTGGTCTACTGCAAGAGTAGAGTGTTGGTTCATGTGGATACCGAAGAGGATTTGCTCTTAATAATTTTATAATCATCGATATAAAAAAAAGTGACCGTCTAGACGGAGTTATCATGTTTACCACTCGTAAGTTGTACGATAAAAGATATATGAATAGGAATGTTATATTTCTTACAGCTTACAATATATTGTACACAAAGTGTGTGCAAAGTATATCTTGTACAATCTTGAGTGTTCACATGGCAGACTTGTGGCTACAACATCTTATACAACAAATAATGTGTGCTCTGTGTAGCAAAGTTTAAACATGTAAAGTAATTGATAGTGAAGGAAGCCAACCTGAGAGGATAGTTAGGTTAGGTCTAGATTGGAACAGACACACTTATTTCTTCATTTCTTCTAACACTTTTATAACTTCACATTTCCAGAGTTACACATAGTTTAAATTGTGGAAGTGTGAAGAAATGAGAAGTTTTAAAAGTGTTAAGTCCCATCTACAGACTCCGTATCTGTAAGGTGCGTAATACTCCGTAAGAGATCGACTCCACACCAACAGATTGCACCGTCTACAGTCACTCTGTAGAAGTTGCTCAACTTTAACTTTCTAAGGACCAGTCGATACAGACTGCAAAGTAAAAGTGCGCGCGCATCGAAATGAGAACTCCAGTGGCATTATCATAGCAATCACACCAACTACAGTGGATACAGGGCTTTTATGGTGGTGCCTGACTGCTTGCAAAAGTTTCCTGACCAAATTATGTATCCCTACGCCAAACCATAATTATGATCTGCACAAAATATATGTTTAGCAGCTGTAACTTTTGCAAGTCAAAACTTAGTTCTATACAAGAAATACATCTTACAGTTTTATTTATTTTTTATTTATTGTTGACCTTGATATGTTGATGTTAGTCCTAGTATTAATTATTAATTTTTTTCAACAATATTTAAAATGTTAGCATTTCATCCTATATGAGTTTCTATTACTATTATAATTAAATTATTATTACTAATCAAATAGGTTTTTAATTTTTAAATTATCATTTGTTAATAGTATTATTATTAACATTATAAATGTGAAGAATCTGACGCTAGCCTTTACAATCTGTTGTATATTGTTTTTATGTGTAGGCCTAGTTATGGTGACTTTAAATAATTTAACAAACAAAAATCAATATCCTAGACCAGTGGCTCCCAATTACCTACCAGTCAAGGATCCCCCCTCCCCCAAGAGGCTCTTTGAGATCTGCGGACGGCGGCGGTTTTTTCTAATCATTAGAATCTATTTATTGTATGTATATAAAATAGAACCCCCTCCCCCATATTAATAATTCATGTTAAAAAACCTACAAAACTGAGAATTTAGTACAGTAAATCCGAGTCAAATGTGGTTTACATACTTTTATTTTTTCACTAACTCTATTTGTAATGATAATAAATATAATAGTAATAGTTAACACAAAAAAGGTTAGTTAGGCCTACATGAAAATTGATTACTTATGAAAAAGTTCAAATTTATTAATTTGGGTTTTGTATTAGTGAGATAAGTGAAAGCTTTTCTTTTTTCCCATCACTTCTTGAAGATCAGGTTGAAGGCCCTTTGACTCGAAAATCCGAATGCATGTCAAGTCTATTTCTGTACTTGTTTTTAATGTAGCGGTGGTGAAAAAGCTTGTTCACACTGGTAAGTTGTACAAAAAGACAGAGAATGTTTCAATGCATTTCCAGCTAGTTGATTTTGATCACTTTGATAAACTGATACTTGGGATGCGCAGTAAGCACTGCGCAGGTTGGGTGAGAAGTAGGGGAAACTTTTTATTGATTAATATTAGGCCTACTGTTGTTAAGTTATTATTTTAACTTTTTATTTTGTTAAATTTTGGCTGTTGCCGCGAACCCCCTAGGAACAGCTCGCGGACCCCCGGAGGTCCTATAAAATAAAAAATACACTGTGGGGCCTACTGACAAATAAAACCTACCCTAATTAAAAAAATATATTTTAGATTTGCTACTGTTAAACTGTTAAGGCCCTTGGCCCTGTCGAGTGCAACTAAAACCCAAGGCCGTATTTGGGGGGTGGGAGGTTTGGGGGTTCAAATCCCTCCCAAAATTTTATTAACAAAATATATATGGCTTTATTTATGGCTCAAACTATATCAAAATTAAGGTAGACTACAAGTACAAATTTGGGGGCTGTGTTACCATAAAAAACACTTCAGAGAGTTTATAGAGGTGTTTAAATAAATAGATTTTTCCTAGCCTCCGTTAATAACTGTAGGATGTGCCCACCAAACCCCCCCTGAAATTATTGGCTGGCTACGGACTTGCTGAAACCTATTTTGTGGAATGGTGGGTGGGAGGGCGTGGCTTCACAACCTACCAAAGTATCCTTCCATGCCAACAAGAACAGATGGATCACGGAAACCGTAGATGGCGCTAGCTACCAGACAGGTCTTGCGGAAAAATTATACGTTTGGAAATATCACTTTTCCCGAGAACGAGTGAAATTTTGATGTTCATGTTTTCAACACCCCTTATAAGATAATGTATCGGTGTTTATTAATGGTTACATTTTCTTATTTTTTGTTATGAAGCCGGTAGTTTCTATTGAAAAATGTCAATTTTATTGATATTTGATCATTGTTAAAATGATAGAGGATGTGTGTGTATAAAAATAATAACTTAAGCAACATGATTCTATTCTTGAATAAACCGTTTCCGGAAATAAAATTACAAAACAATAAAAATTCTTGAAGATAACCGTTTGTTCCCATGGCTTTGCATTTCCACGCCAAATGAAAAGGGCCAATCGCCTGATTAGCTTATGAAACTACATTAACTTATCATCTGAAGTCTTAGCCTAGTATTTTTTACTAAACACTGAGAAATTTTCACTACTTTTTTTAAATTACACTTCACAAAGTTTTTTCAAATACCATAACAATCCTAAAACTTGAGGCTTAGCCTAGTGGTCAAAACAACACAATCTTGGGGTTAAATGCGGGAATTTATCCTCTAAATTAAACCTTCCTTATCCCTAACTCATTAGTGTACACATGAGGATAGTCCGGGTAGTAAGACGTGGTGTGTCAAACATGTATTTTTGTTAAATTTAAAATCTTACCGAGTCTCTAAGAGTGCAGATCAAAGATCTCTTAAACAGGATGTAGAATTGATAGAATATGCTGACAGGATATTGCGATAGTGGCGCTTCCATCCTTTGACAAGGCAACATGGCAGCTGAAAACACGTTAGAACGTATTATTTAGGCAACATGGCAGCTGAAAACACGTTAGAACGTATTATTTAGGCAACATGGCAGCTGAAAACACGCTAGAACGTATTGTTTAGGCAACACGGCAGCTGAAGCATGTTAGAATGTTTTATTTACTATCATGATTATAAACAACTAATAACTAGTGTGCCCTTTGAAATCGGACTACTTGGATTATTTCCTCACATCAAAATATTGAATACATCCAGTCAATTTCTCTGTGATGCACCCAAGAATTTCCTCTATTGTGGCAGTGGGAGACACAATCTTAAGTAATGGTACAATGGTGCACCGCACAGACCTTCTACCACTTTTATCTTTAAAAACATTTAATAAAAACGCTTAAGATTTGTGATACAAAATAATAGATTAATACATTGTTGTATAAACACTACACCAAAGATCATAAATGAAATAATACACACTGCTACTTACTCTATGGCATTAGGAACTAGGAACAGTGTTACAGAAAAATTGAGAAAAGAGAAACATCTTTGTTCACCAAAGAGAATAAGAATAAAATTCATTTTTAAAGACCTGAATCAAAATCTACATATTTGATTATATCTCAGAAATTAATTATTTTATAAAAATCTACTTTAAATAAAAGATTTGTATCTTTAATAGTACTACAACTTTACGACAATAAGTTATTTCATATCTCAAATAGTTGCGGATAAATTATGAAAATTGGAAAATCTCCCCCGTGTAAAGTCATTTTCATGAGAAAGTGAGATCTACCATCTTGTTTATAGTGATAAACAATGTCTAAATATATAATTCAATAAAAATCGTTAAAAAATTTTTTTGAGAAAATTGATTTTTTTCTCTTTTTGCCCTTTAGTAAACTACCTTTAAATTTACGGTTAACTATCTAATCTCAAATACCCCATGAGAGGACTTTATGAAAACCTCAGATACCAAATTTTAGCCCAATCGGTAAAATAGTTTCAGCTCTTGCCCGAGGTACAGACAAACAGACGGACAGATAGACGACATTGCGAAAATCACTTTTTTGGTTTCGTTGGGTCACGAAACGTCGACATTTATCAAAATCTCGATTTATTTGACGATCATAATACTTTCTCTCCGAGGTGTCGAGATAAATTAAAAAGCTATCTCTCTGTAATGGTTTCAATTTGGAAATTTTGGGGGAACTTTCAGCCTATACACTAGACACATTAAAAGTGCCCTGTTCTAATTAATGTATTTTAAACTTTTATTAAAATTATTTGTTGTCTATTATTCGGCAAATGCCCAGCTCCCCTACACCCCGCCCCCCTCCCTCTCGGTCTTGTTTGTTGGTGATGGGAAAGCCGGGGTTCGAATCCTGGTCAGGGGGATTGAGGGTGATTTTTCCCTTAGATGGTTTACTACTCTCAGGTAAATTTCCCTTAAAATTCCAACTTCCTCATCTCCACACCATTAGCCTAATTAACAAGCGTATAGTCTGAACAGGCAGTGAGACGCGGGGGAAGGAAACTAAAAACTAAAATAAAACAACAGCGTTAGCCAACTCAATAAAGTTTTAAAACTAAGCCCTATATAAGAAACTAAAAGATTGTTCTTAAAATTAATTTTAATGCCCTTTAAAAAAAAACTCACTCTGTTCATCCCCAAGGTTTTCACAATTATCTCCTACCCCTTTGTAGTTCATGGGGTAAGCTTTGTTGAAATTGAACACGTAATCTTGTTTGTTGTTTTCTACAAGTACGTCCAGAGCGCTGCCCCTCTCTCTACAGGCCACTTCAATGGCTGGAACATAGATCACAAGTAGACTACTTACTTAGATGATGGTTTCATGCGAGTAGTGGGTATGTTTGGCTCATCGTGTTGAGGAAAATGGCGGCATTCATGTATTACCAATAACACTAGAGTTGTGTGGATGGTATAGTTATTGATTACACAAGAGATGTGTGGATGGTATAGTTATTGATTACATTAAAGTTGTGTATTATAGTTGCTACCAATTACACTAGAGTATATGGATGGTAATGGATGTCAATTACACTAGAGTATATGGATGGTAATGGATGTCAATTACACTAGAGTATATGTATAGAGTATAGTATATACACTAGAGTGTATGATAACGGCTACTAATTACACTAGAGAGGTTCATGGTAAAGAATATCAGTTAAACTAGATATATGTATGGTAATGAGTATCAATTTCAACAGAGCTGTGTGAGTGACGCCTTAGATCATGCGACCACTAAAGTAGGTTATAGAGACATGTTAATGTTACCTTCAACTCCATTTGTACGTGAACCGTATTTTAAAAAAACCTCTTGTGTAACGCGAGATTTCTGGACGTCTGAAACACGTCTCGACGCTCTGGTGGTTGGCCTCTTTAAGGGGGCCATAAGTGAGAAATTGCCGCTCGAACGTTCAGCTCTAAAGGCCTATCTACACTAGCGGTTAAAACGCTAGAAACCGCGCCTTTGAATGAAACCCTTGCTATCAAGTTAGAAAATAAGTTTTCATCTAGACCAGCGTTTTGACAGCTACCTCTGGTGACGTTAAAACTGCCAGTGCCTCAATGTCACAACACGTCTTTCAACAGAAATAATAAACACTCTTCCTCAAGATGGTATCACGTTTTGCAATATTTTCATTCACTAAACCGAGTAGTTTAT
Organism: Timema genevievae; assembly: GCA_902155825.1. Classification (NCBI taxonomy): domain Eukaryota; kingdom Metazoa; phylum Arthropoda; class Insecta; order Phasmatodea; family Timematidae; genus Timema; species Timema genevievae. The sequence goes on along the minus strand of CABFWO010001533.1, from coordinate 20,877 downwards.
TAAATGAAACCACAGAGACATTCTATAGTAAAAAAAAACTTCTCTGAGTACATTCTGAGATTCATAAACATAATATGAAACTGTCCTGTTGAGAGACGGTTCGATAATGTGAGGTGAGTCCACCAACGTCTCTTTTGAGTTTTTTTTCGAGTTTCCTCCAATAAAATAAGTCCCGCAAGACAGCCTGGCCTGTACATTGTCCATTTTTAAACCATTCTGCACAAGTGGAAGCAACAACCGCGGCATTTAAACCGCTAGTGTAGAATCAGTAGTGTTTTGATAGCGTTTTGACAGTCGCGTTTTGACAGTCAGGTGTAGAGTCAAGAGTTTGGGGACGTAAGCTAGCGGAAAAACCGCCGCGTTTTAACCGCTAGTGTTGAATCGGCCTAACACATTATTTAACTATACGACGCGTTATTTCAAAATATTGTTCACAGCAAAAAAAATGCCAACGGGGCTCTTTTTCCAAACAACTCCATAGTTTGAGTTTGAATTTTATTGATAGAAATAAATGTGTAAAAATGTGACAGAATTAGTTCATTTTCAAAGACTTTTTTATCATATTTACGGAGGTATAAGACTAGACTTGATGAAAAAGAGCACTAGATTTAGCCTTCCACTAACAAATACAATAATTATGTGATAGTCTCACAACATAACATTAAAATATATTTTAAAACTAGCAGCGAACTTTCCTCCTTAACACGAAATAATAAGTTTCATAGTTTTCTCTCCCCTCTTTCATAGTGACATGACAAAGTGTGGTTTTAGGTGAAGGAAGAAAGAGAGTATAAGTTTAGCCAGAATAAAGAAGTATTTCAAGAAAGTGATACAGACCATTGTATTATAAGCCGTATGGCCTGACAACGATTGATACTTTCTCGTTGACCAAGGCGACCACCTTTGGTTTGTCAGTCTTAGCGCTTATTTGATAAATAAACGCACAATTTCCAATTCCACGTTTCTTACCGAAATCCGAGCGGTTGTAGTAGTTTGGGCAGGCGAAGCCCGCGGCCTCAAAAACCGCGACCATCTTATGTATCGGACCACAGTATAGACTGCGCCCTTCAGAAAGAACCAGCACGTGGTCAAACATTTGGAAGAGCCTGGAGCTGGGTTGATGGATGACGCAGACCACCGTGTGACCGCCGTCGGCCAGACTCTTGAGGTGGTTCATCACTTGCACAGAGGAGGAACTGTCCAGTCCACTGAAACAAAAACATAGACATGACTCAAACACGTACACATTGTTTACCTTGGAAGATAGCAAGCAAACTTACCTTGCTTGTTTCCACCATGGTGCAACTTAAATGATAGGGCCATAGTGGAGTCCATCAAGGTAAGACTTTTCATTTTAGCACTGCGTCTTACTACCCGTTATGGCTATACGCTTTTGTTTGTTACACTAATGTTTTTAGGAATTAGGATTAATATATTTATAGGAAGTGTACCCGTATTTGTATTTAGGATCCATTTTAGAAAAACCACCCTCAGTACACCCGGCCGAGAGGAGAATCTCTATCTCTCCATCATCGACAGTCTAGTCTACTGCGAGAGTAGCGCGTTAGACCACGCGGCCACTGAAGCAGGTATTACGGTAAGATTGTAAGCGTGAACTGTAACATATATATGTATATAAAATTTTATCAATCTCTCCTAATTTTTAGAGCTTATGTCTCCCCGATACTGGAATAAAAATTATATTTCTAAAGAGCTTTTTCCCAAGGAGTTCCCTCCTCGTTTGTAAGTGGCGTAATTAATTATTTCTTAAGTTAATTACACTAAAATTTAATTCACACTCGGCAAAACTACAAGGAATTGATTTTAAGCAGTCTGCTAGAAGTTAAAAATATTCTGGAAGACATCTTTCTCCGTTCACACTCAGCAAAACTACAAATAATTGATTTTAAGCAGTCTGCTATAAGTTTAAATGATTCTGTAAGAAGTCTTCCTCCACATTCAATTTAGTCCAGAAATTCATTCAAGACTTCATTTTAGTTCTATTCTGAAGCAGCTACAAAGGTTCTTTATGTATTCCTTGCCACATATCACTTCCATATCACTCGGTTACAAGTGTGAGGTCAGTATTTTAAAATCCTTCAAAAATTTGTAATATTTTTCTTGACAAACGTCAGTTTCTTTCATTACATGGCCTGGAATGTTTGTGACACTTCTAGCTCTTAAAATGTCCCATAACATTTCTCAAGAATGGCAAAAGATTCTATTTAATTATTTGTGTCGCGAGTAATCTCCACGTCATGAAATTCCTCCCCACACTCAGCTGCCTTTATACCATATTTTATTCTTCCTCCCTTGATCCGAATTTCATTGATTCGATAATTCATATTTTAAGACGTATCATATTTTACCTTTTAACTTTAAAAAAAAGGGGGGGGGCCAGGGTGCCGCCCAGGACCACCTTGGCTTAACTATTGTCCTGTTTTCCGGGTGATCCCCATTTATTTGAGGTATTTGACGTGCACTTTCTGAACCGACTGATTAATTTCAGCACAAGACTTGTAAACTGACTAAGATCTAGAACAAACACAATATCCAGTCCCCCAACCGTTAATTCATCATTCTGGATTGAAAAAAAACCCCACATTTCACCAATGATACATTTTTCTGCCATGCTAGGAATGGAATTCGGTACCCTTAATTCAGTAGACAGACAGGCTACCGACTGATCTAAGGTGTCAGACTATTAAATAATATATTTTGAACGTAAATGGCAGATTATGATTTCAATCAAAAGGAAAAAAAGGCTTGGGTTAATTTTTTATTTATCACCGTGTCGTACTACCTGTTCAGTTTATAAGCAATTTATATATACGCTTAGTCCTATATGATAATTATTCTAATGGGGTAGGGATGAGAAGGAAGCATTTTAGAGATAATCTACCCCCATTCGCGTGGAAGGAGGGTGGGAAACCATTTAGTTAAAACCACCCTCAGTAAACCCAACTGGGATTCGAACCCTGATATCTCCGTTATCAGCAGGTTAGTCTAACATTAGACAATTTGGCCAACGAAACGAGTATTGTTTTAATTAAGTTGCTAAACATGATCTACTTTTTTGTTGATTTAAATGAGCGAAAATATAAAACATTATATTACATTTTTTTAAAAATAAATCGCGATAAACACAGATAAGCCACGCAACCATGCGAGGCTATACTTGTCACTCTGCCATAGTAAACGTATGACTCCTTGCTCCTGGTCAACTATTTCCAATGATGGCCTCCCCATCTGAGCCACTGCGCAGCTGCAATGAGCAATCTACAATCCGATTTAGAAAACAAGGAACTTTCTTGACAGCTACAAAAGTTACTAAAACAATATAACAATATCCACATATTTATACGGTAAGTCATATGATCTTCAAATGTTTTTGATCAATATTAAATAACACTAATAATATATTAAAATGTTGTCAATGTTGTCAGCAAAAACAAAAGTTTGTATTTCTAAAAGTTCCTTTTTTATATGTAGGGCTACAGTACGTTGTTACTCCCCGCATCTTCCTACCTGTCGGGGCTATATGCATGTTCTAATGACGCTAATTTATGGATTAGGAAGGTTATATTTAGAGGAAGTGTACATACATTTGCGTAGAGGGAGAGTGGAAAGCCATTTTGTTAAAACCACCCTCAATACACCCAACCAAGATTCGAACCTTGATCTCCCCGTCATCGGCAGTCTAGTCTAATGCGATAGTAGAGCCTTAGACCATGCGGCCACCGAAGCGGGTCCATAAGGAAGGTTGAACTTAGAGAAAATTAATTCGTATTTGCGTGGAAGGAGAGTGGAAAACCATTTATGAAAAGCCTCACACAGTACACCAAACCGGGATTTAAACCCCGATCTCTCCGTCGTCATCAGTCCATGCTATTGATATGAGTGACGTCTTAGACTAGCACTAGACCATTCTACCACCGAAGCGAACTAAATTGTTCTTCTTACCACAATCTCTTCTGGTAACATCTACCTGGTTACCCCCGCTTCACTGGTCGCGTGTTCTGAGCCCTAAGGCGTCACTCTCGCAATAAGACTTGTGGGCACATTTCCTCTAAATTCAACCTCACTCATCCCTAGCACATTAGCGTAATTAGTAGATATGCGAATAACCTGAACTGGTAGTAAGACGTGGTGATGAAAAATAATAATCTACCTGGTTGGCTCGTCAAATAACATAATCGGCGGGTTGGTCAGCAGTTCCAAGGCTATGGACAGTCTCTTTTTCTCTCCACCAGACAGTTCTTGAACTAACGTGTCGAAAGCCGTGACGAGACCCAACAACTCGAGAGTCTCCTTCACCTGTGGGCGACAAAACAGCACGTGATGGATGTCCTGAGCAAAAGGATGTGTTCAACTGACGAGCTATAGTCAAGGCGTTTAAGAGTTGACTACAATTAAACACATTTGCAGACCTATCAGGGGTGTAGGAATGGAAAGGGAGAGTGGTGATCTTGGAGCTACCAGGTGGTTCCCACACTTTGAAAATTGAGATGGGGTCCGAAGGTGTTTTCCTGCTTGGTTGGGGTCACCCACTTTCCACTGCTTCTTCAGTTTAGAATTAGATCAAAGCAGTCCCAGATCAAATTGCCTTAGGGTTCTGCCAGACTGACAAGCGTGCGAGCGAGCGAGCGACTTGGTGGCCAGACTGACGAGCGCGTGATTAGCAGATAGCTCTCGTTAGTTGTTGACGAGGAGGCTTCGAATCTTGGCTCAGTGAACTGAGGGTGGTTTTTGACAAGTGATTTATTGTTGTGGTTTTCTCATCCTCTCTCCACGCTAATGGTGATTCTTATTTGTAAAGGCCTACTTTGATAATATTGAAGTATTTTAACATATCAGTTTTACATATATATGTATATATATATATACACATATAGGTATGGTTTATGATCTCACCAATTAAATTAGGCCGTTAGTAGCAAGTGTGATAAACCTATCGATAGTAATAAAAATGTCAAAATGAGAAGTTTTCATAGAACTCAATGAACCAACATACAATAATATTGCCTAGCGCCTGTAAACTAGACTGTACCGGGTCGAGCGCGCACGCTTGAAAAATAGAACCAGTTCCATCTTTCAAGCGTGCGCGCTCAGTCTGGCCACCTCTCATTACAACCAATGTGTTCTATTTTATTTTTTAGTCACTCGCTCAGTCTGGCCGCCCCCTTACACGTGTGTCAGGGCAAAACTTTCCTACATCCCTCGTGATCCGGATCACCATAGGAGGGACATTTCTGACAGATCCAAAATATTACCCCATCTAATTTTATCTATCCACGCACCAAGCCATTGTGCTATGTAGATGTTATTTAAAGGCATTAAATTCATTATCAATGTTGCCTAAGCTAAATTATTTCTTTTAATTACTCGCTTCAGCGGACGATGATCTAAAGCAGGGAGTCTTCAACCTCTTTATGTCCCAGGTCCAAAGTTTCTGTCCCTTGTTGGCTCGTGGGTCGCAGTACTGTACCGACAATATTCGTACTAGATCATTCTTACACACTTATACTCATATCAGGGATTAGGATTTCTCGTGGAGTATGTTCTCTGTTGTTTCATAGTAGGAGGTAGCACAATTTGTCTTGTCTACTAGATTTGTAATTTGCCGGCTCAAAGTATATTCGTATTCATCACTTCTGACTGATCAGTCCGAACTGATCAGCTTTGATTGAACTGAAGCTTTGCCCAAACACGGCCAGCCCAATTATAAGTTCAGATTGATCAGTCTGAACTGAACTGATCTGAAGCTTTGCATACACTTGTCAGTCTTAAATAGAGAGTGGTTGAGGCAGGTCGAGCTTTTGTGTCAATTTGTGTTTCGCTTTAATATAGAAGAAACGTTGTGTGCTGTGGTTGCACTTAGGCCTATTGTTAGAAAGCGGAGACGAAAGAGACGTCCAGTAGAGTTCACCTGAGTGACTTTATCTTCAAACAGTAAACAAATGTATTAGATAGTTTGGTTTTTATTAGCTAGTCAATATTTAATTTTCAATTAAAGTGTTAGTTTTCTAGTTAATAATCGTCTAATGGTTTCACCCCACCCTGTATAAATATACCGAAAGAGCCGTAATGCCATTGAACACTCACAAGACTGAATACACAATACAAATAATTGTATTGAAACAAAATATAGCACTTCTCACTAAAGAAATTGTAACAAAATAAACACAGGAGATCTACACAAAACAACGTTTGCTCCAAAATACTCGGCGGAAAATTGATGGACTGACGGTTTGGACTGACCTCCCACCCGACCTCCGTACACACGTCAATTTGGCTCGAGATCTCTGGAAGTCCACAGTCCAGTTTGATGGAAATTCATCAAGCCATTCGGCCCGTCAGTTCTCCCTGATAGTCTACCGTCCTTGAATACACACGTCAATTTGGCTTGAGATCTCTGGAAGTCCACAGTCCAGTGTCATCAAGCCATCGGCCCGTCAGTTCTCCCTGATAGTCTACCGTCCTTGAATACACACGTCAATTTGGACTGATCAGTGTGTGTGGCCGTGTGTGGAGGTGCCTTTAGGCTGGCCTGCTGAATACGAGGAAATCGGGGTTCAAATCCCATTGAATCAAGCTTTGGAATTCAAACCGGAGGGTTGGAAGCCCTAAAGGTGTGGTTTCCTCACCCCTTAACGTTTTGCCCTCCTTTATCTAGGTGAATGGCAGTATATTATTTTATTATGATTTGCCATCTTTATCTTGCGCTCTTGAGCTTCGCATAATTGTTGGAACGGACCCGAAGGATACGTACGTAGCACTGAACAAAGAGTCAACGTATTCTTAATTTTACTATAGGTCGAGGGCTAAGGTAGTGGTTTTATCTTGGACTACCGACCCGGAAAGTAAATATATGAGTTGATTAAAACCTTAACCGCTCTCGTGGTATAGTGGTCAGAGCTCCTAGTTGCTAACCTAGAGGCGCCGGGCTCGATTCTCGGCTGGCGCCGGAGGATTTTTCTCGAAAAGGGAATAATTCCACTGGTCACCAGGGTTTGGTTAATTAGGCTCAAGTTAGGATGAGATTTTGATTGTCCCTCATATTCACTACAATCATCCCCTCACCTCATTGGAACAGTGAAAGAGCCTCCACGGAAAGGATGTATGAATGTACATTAAGGCGTCCCCTGGGCAACAGTACAGGTTTATCTTTCCGCAAACTGAGCTACAGATTGATATAGCCTAGCCATGACATTATGATGATTAAAACCACAAAGCCAGCAGCAAATCAGACAAGACGAGTTCCACCGACAAAATTACTGGTTTACCCCGTTGCCCTTAAAACACAATTGGTTCCTTTACGCTGCAACACGTGTTTAGCAACACTTACCACTGTTTCCTTGATACTGCAACACGTGTTTCACACTTACAACTGTTTCCTTGATACTGCAACACGTGTTTAGCAACACTTACCACGGTTTCCTTGATACTGCAACACGTGTTTCACACTTACCACTATTTCCTTGATACTGCAACACGTGTTTAGTAACACTTACCACTGTTTCCTTGATATTGCAACACGTGTTTAGCAACACTTACCACTGTTTCCTTGGTACTGCAACACGTGTTTAGCAACACTTCCCACTGTTTACTTGATACTGCAACACGTGTTTCACATTTACCACTGTTTCCTTGATACTGCAACACGTGTTTATCAACACTTACCACTGTTTCCTTGATACTGCAACACGTGTTTCACATTTACCACTGTTTCCTTGATACTGCAACACGTGTTTATCAACACTTACCACTGTTTCCTTGATGCTGCAACACGTGTTTGGCAACACTTACCACTGTTTCCTTGATGCTGCAACACGTGTTCCGTCCCAGTTTAAGTTCCGCGGCGACCGTCAGCGTCTCGATGGTGGTGAGACGGGGCAGCATGGCGAACTCCTGGGCGATGTAACAGCATTGTCTACGGAACAGTCTTAGGTCCCTGGGTTCTCCGTTCACCCTCAGACTGCCCTGTACGCCCCTCGTCCTGTTCAAACAGACAGAGGAGTCTTTTTATGATTTATGATTTAGCACCGCGTATTACTACCCGTTCGGGTTATATGCTTAAGTACTAATTATACTAATGATTAGGAATTGAGACCCGCCTCGGTGGCGTAGTTGGCTAACGCGCTAGTCGTGTTGAGCTCGACCGCCGAGGACGGGAAGATCGAGGTTCGAATCTCGGTCGGGTGAACTGGGGGTGGTTTTTCCTAAATGGTTTTCCACTCTCCCTCCACGCAAATGCGGGCTCACTTCCTCTAAATTCAACCCTTCCAATTCCTAATTCATTAGAGTAATTAGTACTTAAGCGTATAAACTGAACGGGTAGTAAGACGCGGTGCTAAAATATATTAGGAATTGAGAAAGTTGATTATATAGGAAGTGAACCCGCATTTGCGTGGAGGGGGAGTGGAAAACCATTTAGGAAAAACTACCCCCAGTTCACCCGACCGAGATTCGAACCTCGATCTTCCCGTCCTCGGTGGTCTAGCTCAATACGACCGGCGCGTTAGCCAACTACGCCACCAAGGCGGGTTAGGAGTCTTTTTAAAACGGGGGAAATCCTCACACAGGTAGAATATGGGCAGGGAGTATACAAGAACAATCAGGGTGGTGCTTGAGTGCTGGCGTAGTGTTAGTTTAGTGTGAGATTAGTCCTAGTGTTAGTGTAGTCTTAATGGCGTACTTGGAACCGGAAACGATGTTGAGAAGAGTGGACTTGCCGGCACCCGAAGGGCCGATAATCGCCGTCAGTTGTCCAGCCTTGAACTTCCCGTTCAACGACCTAAGCACAGACTTCTGGAAATGACCTGGAACAAAACACCAGTGACGTGTACATGATTGTGAAGTAAGGGGGCTCAAAGCTACGAGTTCTAAAACATGACACTAGTGGTGTATACATGATTGTGAAGTAAAGAGGCTCAAAGCTATGAGTTCTAAAACACAGTATCAGTGGTGTATACATGATTGTGAAGTAAGGGGGCTCAAAGCTACGAGTTCTAAAACATGACACTAGTGGTGTATACATGATTGTGGAGTAGGGGGACTCAAAGCTACGAGTTCTAGATCACAGTACTAGTGGCGTATACAGGATTGTGAAATTGGGGTAGGCCTAGTCAATAAAGTCAAAGCTATGAGTTTGTTTTATAAACATTGGACAACTCTAAAAGCTAATTATATGATATGTTCATAAGATTTTTGGCCTAATAAAGAGAGCTATACAAAATATATATATGTACTTATATTTTTATACATTAGATACAGTACATAGTAATACTGCTAATATATAGCGCTAAGCTGCTGTAAAAATGTTAAAATAGATAGAAAAAATAAATAAAAAATAAACACGACTCAAAACTAATATTTATCTAATTAATGGTTGAATTAGAACAATCATAGTAAAAAAAATCACTTTGTTAATACTATTTTTGGTCAAAAACACAGCAAATATATTTTAGGGTTAGAAAATAATAACGATATTAGCCAAAGTTTAGATGATAGTCAGATATATTTTCGAAATAGGCTTCTAAATCACTATCACACAATTTCCTTTTCCGCAGAAGTGATAAGAAGATAGCTCATTAGTCTCATTAATGTTCGTAGACTTGTTTTTAGAAGAGATAGCTTGGAAATTAGATTATGTTGAGGTAGACCAAAGTGGTCTTGGGATAAAGTGCTCGCCTCCGGACACGGTGTGTTTGGGTTCAAACCCAGTTGGAGTCACTGGATTTTTTCTTGAGAGATAAAATCCGTTGCACAACTTCCTTCAGAGGGGATGAAAAGCCGTTGGTCCTATGTCAATTGTGGCATGTAAAAGAACCCTGGAAGTTATGTTCCTGGCAATATTGGTGGGATCTTTGGACCTCGCTTATAGAATTTATCGTGTTCTGATATAATCAATTGGTTTGGAAAGTGCACATTAAATAAATAAAATTATGTTTATTTTTTCTTGGAGCATCTCCAAGTTAAGGCGAGCTTAACACTCTTAGATACTCTACGGTCTACTGCATCCAGGGGTGGCAGCTCATTACATATTTGGTACAAATTACACATCAAAAATAATTACAATATTAATATTATTAATATTATGAATTAGAGATATAAATTATTATTTTACCAGAGGCAGTTAATAAAATCTAGTAAAATGTTCCTCTTAGTGCTTAGACAGACAAATAAAACTGAAGGCCTTACACCAAAGATAAAAGTAGTAAAGATATGTAATTATCAGAAGTACTTGGCATTCCAACCACCCCCCTCCTCCAACCAATAAATTAAATACGTTGCACCCTAACAACACTTTTCTTTGTTTTTGACAAACACACAAGTCCGTAGCGTGTCTGTCTACTGAGCTAAGGGTCCCGACCAATCAGACACCAACAAGGCCGTAGTCAGGGGGTGGAGTTTGGGGGTTCAAACACCCCTCCCCCCGAAATTTTATGATAAAATATATATGGCTTTATTTATGGTTCAAACAATATCAAAATTAAGGTACAAATACAAATTAGGGGGCTGTGTAACCATAAAAAGTACTTCAGAGAGCTTCTAGAGGTGTTTAAATATATAGTATTTTCCTAGCCTTCGGCAGTTAAGGAGCTTTGTTGACAATAAAAACACTTTAGAGAGTCCTCTAGAAGTGTTTAATATTTAGAATATGTCCTAGCCTCCAGAAGTTAGAGGACTATCTTGCTATAAAAAACACTTTAGAGAGCTTCTAGAGGTGTTTAATATTTAGAATTTGTCCTAGCCTCCAGAAGTTAGAGGACTATCTTGCTATAAAAAACACTTCAGAGAGCTTCTAGAGGTGTTTAATATTTAGAATTTGTCGTAGCCTCCAGAAGTTAGAGGGTTATGTTGCCATAAAAAATACTTCAAATAGCTTTTATAGGTGTTTAATACTTATAATTTTTCCTATCCTTCGGCAGTTAGGGATTTATGTTTCCATAAAAAAAACACTTCAGATATCGGTAGCTTCTAGAACTGTTTATCATTTAGAATTTTTTCCAACCGCGGGCAATTGGGGGATGTGCCCACCAAACCCCACCCTGAAATTATTGGCTGGCTACGGCCTTGACTACGAACCTTACAAAGGAATTTATTTCTAATTTTTTACATGCTGTGATTAAAATATACATTGTACAGTATGTACACCTATAGTTTGAATACATTTTGCTTACCCTGGCAATAAGCCACTGCACGCCATTGGAAAGAGGAATAAATATACATGTATGATGTTAATTTTCGCAACATTTCCAAGGGTAAGTTGTGAATTAAAATATAAGCATTCATTTTCTGCAAAGTCATTGTTTCCAACTGACCTTTTGAAAAACACAGTTCACTTCATCGATAATATGTTAATATATTTTTACCTGCCCCGGTGGTGTAGTTGGCTAACGCACCAGTCGTGTTGAGCTAGACCACCGAGGACGGGGAGATCAAGGTTCGAATCTCGGTCGGGTGAACTGGGGGTGGCTTTTCCTAAATGGTTTTCCACTCTCCCTCCACGTAATTCAACCTTCCCAATTCCTAATCCATTAGTGTAATTAGTACTTAAGCGTATAAACCGAACGGGTAGTAAGACGCGGTGCTAAATTAATTTATTAATCTATTTTTTAGGTGAATAAAATATGAACTTTTGACAAGGGCGTAGAAAGGTCAGGGTCTGGGTGGTCTGGGACTACTACCCCCTCCCTGAGCTCGGTCTATATATATATATATATAAACTATAAAAGTTTGTATTGGCTAAATGTCTAGTACAATTTTCTAGTGGACCCCCCCTAGAAAATTTTGTTTTCTACGCCCTTACCTTTTGAATTAGGTGTGCGTTGGCGTGATTGTCTTTGACAAAGGAGGCTGAGGATTGATCCGGGTGAAGTTTCGAGTGTGTTTTGTATTTAATAGTTTGTCGCCTTATCCTTTTATCTTAGGGTAAAAAGTTTTAAGTCAATAAAGTCTAGCACACAGGCCACTTAAGAATAATCAGTAAAGAAATAAGTAAGATATGTATAAATATATTCTCGTTATATTTGCTATTAGGTATAGTCTCTCTCCCAAAAAAAAGTGATCGTCGATATTTAATTCTCAAAGTTAGCCGGAGCAATTTTTGTGACCGACATCGTTCCAACAAACATGTAGAAATATTCCTGAATTTTTTATTAGAAGGGCAACCTATTGAAGTTATTTGAACAATTGCACCAGCAATTATTATTTTATTTTATTTATGTTATAATTCCATCCCTACAATTGCTTTATTTAATTGATGGAATCAGACAACTCGTTATTACATTAAGAACAATTGGTCCCCAATGATACGAATATACAGATTTTAGTAAATTTGATGGTTCAAGGCGTCACTCTTTTGTTATACTGGCCTGCTGATGACGGGGATATCGGGGTTAGAATACCGGCTGAGTCTACTGAGGTTTTTTATTTCACTCTCCTTCCATGCAAATGCGGGTATATTACCTCTAAAATTCTTCTTTATTCATCCCTACCCCACTAGATTAATTATTATATAATTATGCCTACAACCTGAACAGGTAGTAAGACGCAGTGATGATGATGATGATAATAATAATAATAAGTTTATCCACTTCGGTAGCCGCATAGTCTACGGTGCTACTCTCACAGTAGATTAGACTGCTGATGACGGGGAGATCAAGGTTCGAATCTAGGTCGGGTGTGCTGAGGGTTGTTTTTACAAATGCAGCTACACTTCATATAAATATAACCTTCCTCATCTCTAAAACAACTAACGTAATTATTATATATTAAGCGTATAGCAAGAACGGGTAGTAAGAAACGGTGCTATAAAACAAAAAAGAGAAGAAAATTTTATTTTTATTCATATATAATTATTCCATCAAATGAAAATCAAAACAATGGATTTTGATCATTAGATGTAGATAATCATACAGTTTTACCAACCAATCTTAATATTCGCAAATAAGCTGCGTGTGGAAGCTCATTCGTGAGATTGAGGAGTGTGAGGCGTAATCACACCGTGTGTGTGTGTGTGCTTTTTCATATTACATAATCCTTATTTATCTTAGCTCTAGTTTTTATACTTTTTTCTGTGTGTTTTTATATACTATGTAATTTTGTTAAATTTCATTTTAATTGTATTGGTTAAGTGTAAGAAAAGGCGGTAGCCTTAACTTCGCCATTAAAGTCGATTATTATTATTATTATTATTATTATTATTATTATTATTATTATTATTATTACAGCTGCAGATGTTTTACATTCCCGAGCCTTACCATATTTAGGCATTAAAGTTGATGGTACACCAAATCGATTAAATCAAACTAAAGCTTTAATTGATAGAACAGGATTATGTTTTGGACTATTTGGACTCTAGATTAAACCCCTCAGAAGAGTTAGCGCGTGGCATTCATTGGTCCAATGGATAGCTAGCTATCAGGAGCTATCTTTTTATTTGCTGACGTTATCTAATGTATAAATAAAACCAACTTGACCCATAAGCGTCCAATAAAACACACTAATATCTAGGACTGTAAGGATCTTAGAGGCACATTCTAACATGAAATTTTTTTTAGTGTTTGAAAAATAAATTATTTAAATTAAATAAGCTAAAAATTGTTTACAAATAGAGAAATAATATCTAAATATTTTTATCTAGTATCAAGAATATATTTATAAAAAAGAGTAATTAACAACATTGAAACTATTTGTTTTATGAGAAGCACAGTAACTTTGTCTATGACTAATTTTCATTCTTTTTTCATATTACCGGCACTGGCTATACGCAGATATTAAATTAAGAGCTTCCGAAACTACTAAGAGAAAAGGAAGAGAAAAATGGAGGCTTGGTCATATTTTTTTTTTCCTCGGTATTTTTGCACCCCATTATTATTACTACGTGGCATAAGAGAGGCTAGTGAACTACGATATACGTACCTTTCCTTCCTGACATGGCAAAAGAAAGGTCAGTGAACTACGATATACGTACCTTTCCTCCCTGGCATGGCATAAGAGAGGCTAGTGAACTATGATATACGTACCTTTCCTCCCTGGCACGGCATAAGAGAGGTCAGTGAGCTACGATATACGTACCTTTCCTCCCTGACACAGCACAAGAAAGGTCAGTGAACTAAGATATACGTACCTTTCCTCCCTGATACGGCATAAGAGAGGTCAGTAAAATATGATATACGTACCTTTACTCCCTGGCACGGCATAAGAGAGGTCAGTGAGCTACGATATACGTACCTTTTCTCCCTGACACAGCACAAGAAAGGTCAGTGAACTAAGATATACGTACCTTTCCTCCCTGATACGGCATAAGAGAGGTCAGTAAAATATGATATACGTACCTTTACTCCCTGGCACGGCATAAGAGAGGTCAGTGAGCTACGATATACGTACCTTTCCTCCCTGACACAGCACAAGAAAGGTCAGTGAACTAAGATATACGTACCTTTCCTCCCTGATACGGCATAAGAGAGGTCAGTAAAATATGATATACGTACCTTTAGTCCCTGGCACGGCATAAGAGAGGTCAGTGAGCTACGATATACGTACCTTTTCTCCCTGACACAGCACAAGAAAGGTCAGTGAACTAAGATATACGTACCTTTCCTCCCTGATACGGCATAAGAGAGGTCAGTAAAATATGATATACGTACCTTTACTCCCTGGCACGGCATAAGAGAGGTCAGTGAGCTACGATATACGTACCTTTCCTCCCTGACACAGCACAAGAAAGGTCAGTGAACTAAGATATACGTACCTTTCCTCCCTGATACGGCATAAGAGAGGTCAGTAAAATATGATATACGTACCTTTAGTCCCTGGCACGGCATAAGAGAGGTCAGTGAGCTACGATATACGTACCTTTTCTCCCTGACACAGCACAAGAAAGGTCAGTGAACTAAGATATACGTACCTTTCCTCCCTGATACGGCATAAGAGAGGTCAGTAAAATATGATATACGTACCTTTACTCCCTGGCACGGCATAAGAGAGGTCAGTGAGCTACGATATACGTACCTTTCCTCCCTGACACAGCACAAGAAAGATCAGTAAAATATGATATACGTACCTTTCCTCCCTGACACGTTATAAGAGAGGTCAGTGAACTCCAGCGTCAAGGATTGTTGACACTTCTTCAGCCCGTGGGGTTCAGGACCAACCTCCACGTCCATATTAGACTCCACGGGGCTCGAACCGTAAGCTGCTGATGGAGCTAAGCTTCTCGTCACGTCATGTCTGCACTCCCGATGTTTTATTTGTTTCCCCTCGCTCAGACGTACTAGAGTTGTTTATCTGGAAGATAGTCGAGATAACGTTAAAACCTTTAATAGCTAAAAATAATGTCAAGATCAATTTAGTTTAGAACCAGAAACATTTAATTGAAATGTTCATCCAATAATAAATAGTATCTAAATTAAAAAAAAAAGTTGAGGTGAACATTATGGATATACTCCATGGTGCCCTATTTCATATGGAAACGTTATATCTGAAATGTAATTCTAAACCAGATTAAAAATATTTTCTTCAAAATGTATTATAAATAGCTTAGTTAAAAATCTGATTAAAATTTTAAAAATTCAGCTTCAAGGTGCATTCGGACCCCCTTCCGTCCACCTATTTAAAAATTTCAGATCTCTGCGTGCCGTAGATTTGGCTGGACATCGCACACAAACAAACACAAAGACAAACACTTCCTTTTATTATTATAGATGTTAAACAGTGACTAGACACGAATTTTATTCAAAATTTTTAGGGCGGATTTTGAGAAAATCAATTCTCTCTATCTTTTTACTTCAGTTAAATACCATTAATTTTAAGGTTAAGGATCTAATTTAAAAAATTTCTCTGCAAAACATTATGAAAATTCTAGACACTATGTTTTAGACCATTAGTAAAATGGTTTCGACTCTAGCCTGAGGTACAGACAGACAGACGGTATCGCGAAAATCCCTTTTTAGGTTTCAGGGGATCTTGAAACGTCAACATATTTTATCCAAATTTCGAGTTTTTTTTTTACGATCATAATCTTTATCTTTCCGAGGGATTGAGATAAAGATAAAACTATAGCTAATTAAATAGTAAAATTTTATCAATTTGGGCTGAAATTATTTTGTTGCATTTTATAAAAGGACCGTCATATGAAAATTGGACTGTAATTACTCTTTATTGTTGATGCAACGGAAGGACGCAAGGTGATAACATCAGCCATTCATTCCTCGCTTATTTCCTCTGAGATACGCATCGTTAGGCAAACGGGCTCAGGCGTCAGCTTCGTCTGGTTTAGTTTTTCAGTAGAGTGAGGTCTGGACTCAATACAAGCTCGAATGTACAATGTTGAGGGAGTTTTTGCCTAAATAGTTTTCTACTCTAACTTCCACGCAAGTGATGGTACATTTCCTTTAAATTCTACCGTTCTCATATTTATTCCATTAATGTAATTATGTGAATAGGCAGGGCGGGTAGTAAGACACGGTGCATAAAAAATTCAAACAAACGAAAAGTTGTTTTACATGCTAATAATTTCTTATATATAATTTCCCGGTTTTCATTTAATCTTATTTGCTAGCTTAGGTGCTTCTATTTAGACACAATTAAATAATACATATTTTATATTTTGAAAATTCATAGCATAGTTCTTTTTTAAAGTTGAATTATCATAGTCTTAGGCTTACTATATTATTGTATTATTACCATAAGACTCAATTATAAATTACTTTCATACCCATCAAAATGTAGGTATTTTGGCGTATTATAAATAATAAGTAAGTACAGTTCACGTTTAGGCTCGCTTCACACACTCAACCAATTTGAAATTCGTTAAAGTATTTTTTTATAAAAATAAAGCAGCTTAAGAATTTAGCTACATTAGAAAATTAAGACTCGTATTAAAATAGACAGCTTGAAAATCGAACTACTTTCAAAACTCGAGACTCATATTTGAACAGGCGACTTGAGAGTCAAACTATTTTAAAAGTTCAAGAATCGTATTTGAATAGGCAGTTTGAGAATCGAACTACTTTCAAAACTCGAGATTCGTATTCGAACAGGCAGCTTGAGAATCAAACTACTTTCAAAATTCAAGAATCGTATTTGAATAGGCAGTTTGAGAGTCAAACTACTTTTAAAACTCAAGACTCGTATTTTAAGAGGCAGCTTGAGAATTAAGCTACTTTCAAAAATCAAGACTCGTATTTGAACAGGCAGCTTGAGAATCAAGCTACTTTCAAAAATCGAGACTCGTATTTGAACAGACAGCTTGAGAATCAAGCTACTTTCAAAATTCAAGAATCGTATTCGAACAGGCAGTTTGAGAGTCAAACTACTTTTAAAACTCGAGACTCGTATTTTAAGAGGCAGCTTGAGAATCAAGCTACTTTCAAAAATCAAGACTCGTATTTGAACAGGCAGCTTGAGAATCAAGCTACTTTCAAAAATCAAGACTCGTATTTTAACAGGCAGCTTGAGAATCATGCTACTTTCAAAAATCGAGACTCGTATTTGAACAGGCAGCTTGAGAATTAAGCTACTTTCAAAAATCAAGACTCGTATTTGAACAGGCAGCTTGAGAATCAAGCTACTTTCAAAAATCAAGATTCGTATTTTAATTGGCAGCTTGAGAATCAAGCTACTTTCAAAAATCAAGACTCGTATTTGAACATGCAGCTTGAAAATCGAACTACTTTCAAAAATTAAGGATCGTATCTAGGCAGGCAGCTTGAGAATGTATATATTTTTAAGAAACAGGACTCAAGTTTGAGCTTCCTCTAACTATAATAAATAATTAACTAGAGAATACAAGCTACAGTGATTGAGAGTTCATTAAACTAATGTGATTGGTTTTGTTTTAAATGTGAACTTTTAGACCTAACATTTTCTGTAAGGTGATAAGGCCACGCCTCTATATCCCTCTTTCAATGTTTATAAGTTTGGAAAAAAAATAGAAAGTTACATTTCTGAAAACTTAAATACACTTTAAATAAAAATAACATTGAATACTAGCCCACAGCGAATTTGAGCATAACGATTCGTGACAAAACATCGGAAAGAGCCACTCTAAATTGTGTTTGTTTTTGTAAACGTGTTCATTAGTCGTGTTCATTAGTATTCTTCTGTAGAGATTTAAGGTATTAAAGATTTTCTAAAATGGGCGTTAATACAATCACGATACGAAATTCACCATAATCAGTAAGTCCGCATTACTGATAACTCACAATATTGTCCCCTGACTAAAGATAAAAACAACAATGTAAACATTCTTCCATCATAGACTATGTTATTTTAGTTTGAAAATAATTTTCCCCATTTTTATACGATCAAGCGTCTGTTTTTGCGTGTTATCTATTATTTTTGTATTAGTAAACAGATTTCGATCGAATTCGGAACACTGTTGGCTCTCAAAGATATATATTGGGTCTATGTGATCAAACTTTTTAAGGACAGCTTGCATTTGTGGACATACGGACAAAAAGGCATCAAGCTTGTCTTGTTTGGCTCGCCGGTCGAATCCCGGTTGGGTGTAGTGAGGATGTTTTTTTAATATTTTATCTCTTAACACCCCTTATTACTACCCGTTAGGGTTATAAGCATATTAACTATTTACGCTAATATGTTAGGGATAAGCAAACCCGACCGGGATTCGAACCCTGATCTCCCCATTATCGGAAGCCCAGTCTATTGCGAGAGTGACACCTTAGACCATTCGACGACTGAAGCAGGGTTTCCTAATCTCCCTACACGCAAACGTGGGTACATGTCCTCTAAATTATACTTTCATCATCCCTACCTCAATTAATGTGATGCGAAGAGTTCTAACTAGTAGTTAAAATCACGTCCACCATTCTGGCGCTAGGGGTGTTGAAAATAAGTCCAAAGCTAATACGAGTGTCGTGTTTACTTCTCAAATGGTAACAAAACATCAATAAATAGTTATCAGTGTTGACGACATACATTGCGAGTGCCACGTTATTGTATATATAAACATTTGAAACATAACTTGTTCAGCACTGTAATCTACAAACGTTACCCACCACAATTCATTTCAAACTAATCAGCATTTAAAATTAGAAATTAGTCATAAGCAAGACTTGGATTTTTGATGACTTAAAAATTACCAAATATTACCTATAAAATGACCTAAAAATTCTAAAAATTGACCTCAAATTTGCAACAACAAAAATGAACCAAAAGTACGAACAAAGAGTCGAAATAAATGCACACGACTAAATCGAACCCGTACTTTACAAAAGTAAACTAAAATATACGTTATCAATGAAAAGCCTTTTAACAACTAAGCTCTTACATTCTGTTGAATTCAATATTAGTTAAGAAATACCTGATTCAGAAATATTAGCTACCTCCTCCCAACGCAACCCTCTCCAGTCTAGTTGCAGTGTCTCCTCCAGGAATGTAAATTTTACAACCAAACAAGTAAAGAGGATACAAAGTTCATGGTCTACATTATATTCTAAGTCCCACAACTGTGAGATGAAAAATAATATGGATTTATAAAGTATTGATAGTATTTAAAAATATACTTATTCATCATATATGCCTCAAAATGACTCAAAAATGCCTAAAAAATTACTCTTAAAGGATGCAAACCAAGAGATCTATAAGATTCCAAAATGACAAAAAATCACCTATATAATTTATATTTATACAACCAGGGGATCATGAACAGAGTTTATTTACTCATGAGCATTGTGTGCGATGAACCAATAAAAAGATGACATGTCATCAACATCTGTGGCCTGGTCATAAGGGTTTTCAATATCTTAGTAGAAAAACACGTATTTAGGTTTAGATTCAAGGGGATGGAGAGGGGTTTTGGAGTGAGACGCGGGGGTATATTTTTAAAAATAAAGTATTTGATCCAATATTTTTTAAGCGTGGGATTCAACTAGGATTCGATTTAATAAAATAAATTTAGGGTGATATCCGAATCAGATTCAACTCAAACACGATTAGGACTTGAAATTTTTCCAGGCATGGGATTATATTGGGATTTGATTTAAGTCATTCACCCAAGATTCGGATTCTGTTCTAAATTGAAAATTATGTATTCGCACAGGCTTATATATATATTTATATATATATATATATATATAATTGTTGGTCAAAATAAATCAAATAATTCTCCAGCAGAAACAAAGAGTTTAATTTTCTTCACCAGGTGATATCAACAGTTATTAAATATCTGTAAAAAATGTTCTGAAATTTAATGACAACTTTTTCTCTTCATTTAAAAAGTTTGTCTTCTACTGCCGTTATATTCATGATAAACATTCAAGAACTGTTGATATCACCATGTGAAAATAACCAAATTCTTTGTTCCCACTATCTACTCTGACCAAAAAATATGTTTTTTTTATCAAAACAGCATAAAAAACTGTCCTTTTCTCGCGTTCCTTATACTTCCACCTTAAATTAACAGCTCCATGCAGTTTAATTTGTTACGTCACAAGGTAGCAAAGAAAAATAGCCAGCAGCAACCGACACACAATAACTCAGACTAATTAGGGTTCATACGACCGCTTACGATGCATTTATCATAGATTACAATAATTAATAGATAATATGATGGTAGTTTAATACTCACTAATAGGACATATTTGTTTTTAATTTAACGTACATGCAATGTCAGGTTATTAAATTTTTACTAACATGAATATAACAGTGGAAAAAGGTAAGACTTATTGTAGCATTAATTGGTGACCTGGTGGTCTAGGGGTAAGGTGTCAGACTTCTGTGCTGAGGGTCCGGGGTTCAATACTCTGTCCCGGCACACATTTATCTGATTGCCAAACCCTTCCTTCACCTCTGACAAGACGTGTATTAACCACAACTTGTGAATGTGAGGAATGCCAGGCCTCC
>CABFWO010001532.1:100462-167780 GCA_902155825.1 Timema genevievae | reverse complement strand
TCCATTCTGGTCTAGGTAGGTGTCATCTTGTGTTTAGTATAGCACCACACTTGAGGCGTACTAAGTCTGACTATGAAACTGGCCCAGTCGATTCTGGTCTAGGTAGGTGTTGTCCTGTATTTAGTATAGCACCACACTTGAGACATACTAAGTCTGACTATGAAACTGGCCCATTCCATTCTGGTATAGGTAGGTGTCATCTTGTATTTAGTATAACACCACACTTGAGGCGTACTAAGTCTGACTATGAAACTGGCACATAATGTTGACCTTTAAATTTATCTTCTAGCAATCTCTCTTTCTCTCACACTTGCAAGTTGCAAGATTGTCCTTTAAAACTTATTTTTTGTTTCTAAGGCTACGGTTAGAGAGGAAGTGTATTTGACCAAGTCGAGTTCTCGCAGATACGCCCATATTTGCCCAAAATGAGCTTCGGTTACAGTAGAAGTGTATTTGTGTGCCAATTATTTGGGATAATCTTTTGTTTATAGTTAAATATAAGTTAAAAAGTGTGCTGTGGATCCTGCCTTATAGAGTTATATCTGTTAGAAAATAATAATTTAAAGTTCCTCATTTTAGAGAATACCACTAGCTAATCCTGGGTGTACCCCTTATTTTCCCCACAAAATTTAAGTGAATATTATTTATTATATGAAGAGCTCCTATCAAGTCAACCTAACAAATTTCATAAATACTTTTGAATGTATTTTGATACAATTGGAATAATAAAGAAAAAAATGGGTAAACAGTGTAATTTAAAGGGATTTTTTCACCATTTGAGAAGTTTTCAAGTAAGGCAAGGTAATCTACAAACTATTAATGTATGTATTATGTATATACATAATTTTAGGAAAATGTCTCGTTCAATTAAAACTCCCAAAGTATGTCACTAGATGTGGGACTTTGTTTCTTGTAGACGTTCTGGTGTTTAAATTTATTCTGCTTGTATCTGGGAAACCTGGTGACCGTGTTAATAACTATGCTGACATTCAAGGGGAGATAAATATACAGTATGCGCTGAAATAAATGTCAATCAAATGTGGTGGGGTGGGGAAGAAGGCGTATTTGAGAGAACTTGACGATGTAAATAGGAATTCAATGTAACTATAGCCTAAAATAGTAAATAACCACCACTACGCCCTGCTCCTTTCATCCCGATAAAGGGTTGTGCAAAGGACCATGAAGTCTGTTACCCAATTTAAAACTGATGAGTCCACACTACCTCATTCAATTTCTATTTTGCATGGCTAAAACCTATTTCAACTTTGCAATGAAATTGAATAGATCTTTTAACTGCCTGAAATGTTGTTTATCAAATTTATATTCACACACACTAAGAATGGGTCGCGTTGGTAATTTGTTTTGCCAATAAGGATCAGTTTGAGTTTTGGTTACAAAAAATTGGTTCTCAGCAATATAAATACAGGGTGGGGCATAAAGTGTTGACACATTTAGTAACATTATATCTATACTATTTTAACTACTAAATACCCATTACACATATTTGAGTTCAAGATTAGAAATATAAACATTTAAAAAACCAGAGGGAAAAAGAATTTGTCATTATGTGTGGACAAATTAAAGATTTAAGTATAGTAAAAGTAAAAACAATTAAGTAAAGTTTGAGTATGTGTTGAAAAATCTTATTCAATTTATGTACACCTCACACAGTCATACACCTAATTAAAACCATGTAATCTGTATAAAAACATATTATTTGCTACTCAACTCACCCTTCAGTACTAATGGTTAGAGCATTTTTACGAGCACGCTTTCCAACAGCAAGGTTGCCACTTCTCATAAACTCTTTGTAGCGTTGACCCTTGCAAGCCCTCAGCGACTTCTGCCTCTGAGGTAGCACCAGCGTCTTCGAAGCTGTCTTGCCACTGTCTTCCTTCTTAGCAGTCTGAACAGCGATAACTTCAGACTTTAAAGCAGGTTCTCTAGATGAATACTTGACAACCTTTCCAGAATTAAATTCCTCGCGGCTTTGTTCTGACTCTGACACTTGCTGTAATTCTTCCAGAGTTTCCTTATTTAACACACTAGTATTTAGATTGTCTGAAAAAGTTAGTGGTGAGTTTGTGCAAACCACAGATTTTTTAATAACACCTGCCTCTTCCAACACATTAGGTATGCCTGAGACAAAAGTTGTTTTAGAAGTATTGCTTGACAGAAGTTCAGACACAGAATGTTTGTTGTTTTGAGCATTAGGAGTGTTTTGAGACTCATTTGGATCAATATTTAAAGGTACATGTAGACTAAGTTCATTGCTATTCTGTTCTGTTACATATCGTTTTAAGTGATTTTTTAAAGAAAAGTTTTTAAATAAGCTAATTTTTTGAACTTGTGAACTAGATATAGTGTCCTGAGATTTTTCACAAGTATTACTTGAATATTTTGAACTTTTCACTTCATTTTTATTTATCAAGGAGTCTAGAGTTTGATCACCCAAGCAACTATTTGATGAAACAAAAGATGAAAAACATTTTTGTTTGCCATTCTCTGACACTTTGCCAATTATTTTGATGTCAGTCGGGTTAATATTGTTATGGATACACCCGCTATTTTCACTTTTCACACCACCCAAATTTGTTTCATCTTTTACCCTGTTTGATATAACATTCAATGGAAATTTTGAAGCAAGTTTACTATCTAAATTGTCAATTTGATCTTTTGACTCACTGCTTTTATCAGTGTTAAGAGCAACATGTAAACTTACAGCACTATTATAGTTATTAACTTTACTAACATCACCTACCACCTTATTTTGACTATCACAAACCAACAAAAAACCCTCGGCCTTGTTCGAAATATCACAACTTTTAATTATACCATCACTTGGAGCTAAGTCTTCATTGCATGGAAGTCTAGCAATATCACAGCCTTTACTCAGTGGATGTGTGCAAACACTTGAAACATTGTTTATCATTTGATCACAAACTCTATTTTCATAACTGCCCTCCAAAACATTCATCAAATTTTGATTTGAACCATCTTTGATACAACCTACAAAGTTACAATTTGAACTAGAAACATCATGACCAGTTTTATCTTCCACAACATACACATTATTATTAGTGTGTAAAGAGGTTGCATTGTTCTCGACAGTACAATTCTGAGACAAGTTTACAATTAAAGACTCTTTCTTACAGGGGGACAGGTACCGTACATCTTTATTCAAAAAATTTGAATCAAAACTGCCAATCTGGAACTTAATCTGGGGCACAGTATGGAGTTGAGTCGGCGACAAAATAATGTCATCTGTTATCTGAACATTAACAGGCTGAGGATTTGTTTGAGACACAGCCGGCAAAATTGTAACTTTGTTTGAAGGTGAAGGTGAAGATGAAGGTGAAATAGGAGCAGCGTTCTCATTGGCAAGTTCAGGTTTACGCAAGACAAAGGTAGGGGCTTCTAAAGAACTAAAAAGTGAATCAGATGACATATATTTGTCAACAGCTAGATCTATGATATTTTGATTTGATGTCTGAAAAGTTGTTTCTGAGTGAAATGTCTGATCACTTTCTATAGAATGCATCGTCGTGTTGCTCTCAGATGCTGAGCTATTTTTGTCATTTGCAGCAATGTTAATGTTTTCATCAATAATTTGTATTTGTGAATGTTTGTCGGGAAGTTCAACTTCTTCTAAGGATATTTCAAAACCACTCGAATCTGGTGACTTGAGAGAGTCTTCTATTTTGTTCGTAGGTGGTGGCGACTTGCTGGAAGTACTGAGGCGCCGAATGCACCGTCTCTCGTGCAGTGTGTTGGCGGCATGGTGCTGCAGTTTCTTGAAGGGGGTGGAGAAAGGTGTGAAGGGAAAGGAAGTCTTGAGAGTGGTGGGGAAAGAGGACTTACTAGAAGTTATCTTCTCTGTGTCCCAAGCTGCTGAGATTGAAGGGAGTCTGGATGCAGCAGACAACTGTTCAACAATATTTCAGGAACAATATAGGTTATAATTACAGACCCTGATTTGTGATAAATAAATTGATTGGATTTCATTGAATCAAAAGTTGGATTTTGGTTTTAAAAGTCGATAAATAAAAACATTTTCGGCTAAAAATGGTAAAACCAAATCTACTCCGTGGTATATATGGAGAGATAAATTAAGGCTAAATTTCAAGTTCTTAAATTTTAAATAGTTGCAATTCGATTGTCATAGTAGCCAGATCCAACAAATATTTTACTTCTTCTTTATTAATGGTCTTTGGTGGAGTGACATCTTTTTACTGGATCAGAAACTTTGATTTGTTATAGAAATATTAAGAAGAAGATTACAAATGTGCATTTGGCTGTACTATACGACACCTTAGCTCAGTCAGTAGCGTGTCTGTCTAACAAGCCAAGGGTCCCAGGTTCAATTCCCAACGTGGCCGAAAAATGTATCATTGGTGAAATGTGGGTTTACCCTTTCACAGTGATGAATTAAAGGCTGGGGGCTTGATGTTGTACCTGTCCTAGTCTTAAGTTGTATTATAAGACATATGAAGCTACGACAGGCCTAGCAAGCTGGCAGTGGAAAATAAATGGCTTGAATAAAAAACTGACCCAAGCCACAGGCAGGGAAACAAACAGTAATGGATGGATGTAAAGTGTTGGCTGCACTATTTTTTCTGTTAATTTCAGGAAAATTACAATGTCATCTGCTACTAAAATTGTGTGCGCATTTAGGATGTTGTTAATTTTCATTAATATTGACATAAGTGAACATTATGGTGGGGGCAATACTTAACAAACATTTGAACATTAATAATCAAATTTCAAATTTCAAGCTTCAAGCCAAAACTTGTTTAAATGTTTTTTGTAACATCTGTAGTGTTTAAATATTTTTTGTAACATCTGTAGTTGGGGGAGTGGGAGGTGAGAAATAACCCAAAAAAAAAGGGTATTGTACAGGTGACCAATGGAATGTCAACGTCCGCAATTTAGCAAACTGATTTTTGAAGGGCTGTGGTAGGTAGTGTAAAAATTAAATATTTATTTAACCCAAGCTCAACTCTATTTAATACTAGAGAGCTCTTTCAGAAGCTCACTCGACACTAACTTAAACAAAAAACTTGAGCTTACAGACCAATTCCTAATAATATTGTAGACTTAAAAACTTATTTAAATTGAAAAGGTAACTATAGTACACTTCTTGATTCAAAATATTATATTAAAACACAGTTTACTAACCAATTCAAAAATTAATGGGAAAAACTTAATGTAATTTGTAATGTATTTTTTTGCCCAAACTGGAAATCAAATACAGAACTTTAATTAGTTTGATATTATTTAAAGAATGAAACCCAAGCAATGATGAGCACAGGGGAAAATTAGTATATTTGTCATAATTTGATTTCAAGATTGTTTCTAGTAAAAATAATGTTACCGCTTTGATGTTAAAAAAGCATTTCACTATTTAATATGTTTATTTTTTTATAAATCTGTTTGACAAAATAAAAATAAGTATACCCTTAATTTCTTACAAATGCTAATATCAGACATGGAGAAAAGTTATTAAATCTACTTTCACACATTCATTTGTCAGATTTAATATTCATCAGGTCATGTGATCTGCAGCTGTCATTTTTTATAACTATTATACCTTTAAAAGAGAAGTAATAATGTCTTAAAATATTATCAATGTCGACTGCCAGAAATTTGTTTGAATTTTCTAAAAGGTGTTTCAAATGCCCATTTGAAAGTAAATCTAGGTATCTGATTGAAATAAAATAGATCACATCAGCTGAATCTGCAAGACTTTGTGACATGAGTGAATTTTGAAACAGATAAAACTAACCTGTTCTAGATTGTAATCCCCTGTTTGTGCCGACATATCTTGCCACCTCTTTTTAGGTGGTTTGGGTATCGTAGGGGAGGTTGGTATTACCATGTTGGTAGGAGTGGTGGGTGTGGTAGGCATTGGTGTTAGAGTGGGAGTCACTAAGGCGGTAGCTGCCATCGAGGTAATGTCTGAGTAAGAGGTAACAATGTTGACATTAGTATTGTTAGCGACGGAAGAGGACAAGAGACTGCTCAGGCTGCCCATTTGACTTTCATCTGAAAACAAATACAAGGTTAGACTTTACATGATTGCTGCTAAGCATAAATTAATAGCAGTCAACATATTCTATTAAAATAATTTAACACCACAATTTCAGTTTGGTTTATAAATATATATATTAGTAACATGAATGTGTTAGTTATGAGCAGATCAGCATTGTGAAGTCAATCACAATGGTAACTTGTATATAAACACATTTTAAAAAAACCTGATATTGTAAACATAAATTACTGTGCATTTTTTGGTATATTTGAAGGATTTTGCAGTCCATGCCATTGTGTGACATTTTAGCAGAATTTTTTTTTGCCATTTTTGTTTTTACTTTTATCATGCATTTTATGTCATTTTTACAACATTACATAATAATTGTAGCACCCAATGGGTAATCTTTTAATGCACAAATCCATTATTTCCATTTACTTGAAGCATTACTTTTCTTGTGTAATTATTAGTATGGCCAGATATGAAACAATAAGCATAGCCTAATGTTTTCTGACAGAATAGTACTTAAGTGTGCATGTATTTTTATATTTTGATCTTGTTTATGTTTCAATGGAAAACCCCAATGCTGGAGAAAGGGTTAGTTATAGCTTGAAATTTACAAAGGGCAGGAAATGTAAGGCATTAATTACATCCGTGGTACAGTCACGATTGTTTTGTTAGTTGAGTAGATTATTGTCAGTTGATATTGTATATCTTAAGTTAATTGATGTACTTCTATCTATTCATACTATCTTTAAGTGAGCAGATTGCTGAAATTCAAACCATCACAATCCTACCATTTACCGCAGTTAGTTAACGAGTTTGGTGAAAGTGTATTTTCCACGGACAGGAAAATATTATTTTGTAAATTGTGCGAGTCAACAGTTTCAGAAGAAAGAGTGTTTCTGTTACTTAGCATATTGGTGCTGAAAAAACATAAGTGTGCTTTAAAACGGGCAGCAACAAATAAATTAATTCAACGAGTGCTGTTCCAAAGTGCATCAACCTCTCAAACCAAATCATCTCCTTTCAATCAAGAGTTGCTCAAAGTGTTGTTATCAGCTTGGAAAACTAAATCATCCTAAATTTCGTGAGTTCTTAGAAATACAAATGAATTATTCTTTTCCGGGCAAATTTACTCTGCGTGAAAGCTATGTTAGCCTATGCTATGGGAAAATTAATAGATACAATATGAACCAGTGTACGTGGGGAAAAAATATAGGTATTAATTGAATTTTAAATGTATTATTTGATTTTTTAAGAGCATCTTTTGTATTTTTTGAATATATAAAAATATAGTTTTTATGTGCATATTTTATGTTTTAAGGGCATTTTTTTCATTTTTGAGAGGATTAATACACAATTTTTAAATGCAGTTTTTGCATTTTTAAGGGCATCAACTTCCAGGCCCTGGTGATGAGAAAAGTAGGATGTAAAAAAATACCCACATTTGCATGGAGGGATGGTGGGAAATTATCTAGGAAAAACACCGTCAATACATTCAACAAAAATTCAAAACCCAATCTCCCAGTCACATGTGAGGGTGACATGTTAGACCCTGTGACTAATGATACAAGTTAAACTAGCTAAACATTACTTTACTACTGCAAATTAACAATGTACAAAATATTGATGGCAAAGGATTATTTTTAATTAATTGATTCATCACTACTGTGCATTTATAGATGGAAAAATAAATATTTCGAAAAGATCAACAAAATAATATTGTATTAACCAAATTTAAAAATCATTTTCAAATAAATCCAAATGTAATTAACAGGTCAAAGTGAATGATATATCACCAATTAAAAAACACACTAATACTAATCTAATGCTAATAGATTATCATATATAAAAGTTTTACAAAAACCAAATGAGTTCAGAAATGTTTCTAAAGGTGTTTAAATGAGAATGTACCTGCAAGTTTTCCAGGGACGATGGGGCCACAGGTGAGCTGACAATGAAGCTTGTGAGGTTTGGCCTGATTGGACACCCGAGTGACAAGGGTGCGTAGAGGTGGAGCGGGCAGTTTGTACCACTTGAAGTCAGGGTTGGCTTTCATGAAGGCTTCCTTGTACTGAAAAATCATAAACAAATACTTGTGCAGTCAGATAAGGCTTTGTAAGGACAAAAAAATAAAAATTAGGTGACTATGGATCATTCATGGTAGTTTTGGACTGTAATTACAGTTGAAAAGCTACTAAGAAAGATGTTTGTTACTAGTCCCATTTTTCTCAATATGATTCATCTTTAACCTCGAGTCAAACTCGGTGGTCTTGTGGTAAGGTGCTTGTTCCAGGACCCGATGTTCATGGGTTCAAACCCAGCCAAGGTCAATGGATTTTTCTTAAGCAATAAAAATCCATAGCACACAGCTTTCTTAGGGGGGAAGGGGGGGGAATAAAGCCATCAGTTCCATGTTGATTGTGGGATGTAAACAAACCCTGGAAGGTATTTGAAAATACCCAACCATATTGATAGGCTCTTTAGCTCCCACTTATAGACATTCTTGTGTGCAGATATAACAGGTGGGTTCAGAAAGTGCACTTTAAATACCTCAGATAAAAAAAATAAAAAAAAATTAACCTTGAATTTTTTGACTTTTCAACATTTACAATTTTAATTTTCTCCGTGCAACCAACCTCATAGTAAAATGTGTTATTTATATAATTAACTGTATGAAAAAAGATATTAAAGAGTAGATAGTAAAAAAACAAAATTGGAAAAGTTTGATTTGCACAAGATTGCTAGAACACAAAGGTCATGCATGTTGTGTGAATTTATAATTTTCTGTAAGTAAAGTGAAAAGGCAAAATACTTAACTAATATTGGTCACAATTAAAAATCACCCAATTCTAAATAGAATGTTTTGTTTAAATGCCGCAAGTTTGATTTGATGATGATTATGATGCTGGAAGTTTCATTTGTCGGAGTTTGAGAGATAAGAATTGAGATACTGAACATATGATATTAAGATTGGTTCAAATTTGTATTTAAATAATCAAAGGTAACAAGATATAAAGTTCGACAACATCCTTACTTATTCACTTTATGGCATTTATGAGCATGGAAATTTATTACCGCACTTTAGCTAGTTCTACCCTGTCCACCAGAGGCGTCGGAACATTTTGGCCATAAGGGGGGCCAAAACATTAATCTCTAGATACCCACCCAAATCAAAATTATATAATATGTTTTGTGTTGCATCCTGTTTACCATGAATAACTTACGAAACAGAATATAATATTGGATGCACTGCAACTTTGATGATCTAATGGCTGCTTTGTATTAATCTATGACATGAACTAGCACAACTATTTTGCCAGTGGCATGATACGATCATTTGTAAAAATGTAGGTCCTAATCATTAAATTGTTCAAATTATTATAATTTAAAGAAAATTATTCAATGCATTTTGCCAATAATACACCGGTACAGGTAATTTAAATATATTTTCTCAAGTTACATAATCAAAAACTCAAAACTCAGTTAAAAAACTAATTGAAGCATCATATCAAAAGTAGAGTCAAAATAAATAATGTCTTACAGTATTTAAAACTATAGCATCATCAAGAGTAACAACAAATGATTTCTCAACCTATCTCTTTCTTCAGCCAGTTCTATCCAGTTCACCTCATTACACCCTATTCCTATCTTGAGCTAGTTCTAACCAGTCCACCTCATTACACCCTATCCCTATCTCTAGCTAGTTCTATCCAGTCCATCTCATTACACCCTATCCCTATCTTGAGCTAGTTGTATCCAGTCCACCTAATTACACCCTATCTCTTTAAGGTCCATTCTAATGTTATCCTCTTATCTCTGTCTACTTTTTCCCAATGGTTTCTTCCCATTAGGTTTGTCGTCCAATACCCTGAGCCCAGTTCTAGATTAACAAGACTTGATTATCCTAAGATTGTATTGTGATGAGTACAGGGTATGCAACACATTATTATGTATCCTCCTCCATTCCCCAGCAGCCTCATCCCTTTTTGGACCAAATATCTTCCAAATTACTAAACACAGATTCATATTATGGATGTAATGTCACTTTTACAAGTGATTCAAACTGACTTTGACAGAATATATTTTCAAGATGAACGCATACAGAACAACTTTTCACCAACTGTTGAACTCTAAGAAAAGTCCTAAGTTATCATGAACCAAATATGTGAGGTATGAGAAAGAGAGGTGATCAAAATCCACAATAAAAGGTGTTAAATTAGTGATGATTAATGTCATGGAAAGGAGATTAAAGTAAAAAATAATAATACTGATATTGGCCTGGATATTGAATGAAAAATGACAAAGTTGAAATAATCCTAATTTTAGTGTAGTCACTCAATTCTTGGCTTGAGGATCAGTTTCAGGCATACTTATAATGAAACTAGCTAAATGAGTTCTTTTTTATCTGTTAAGGCCTATTTTTGTGCTAAAAATTAAGTCTGACTTAATAAGTATGTTTAAAAATTAAATAATCAAATGAAATGTAAATTACATCACTCAAGAGTGTTGGGTGTGTATTTTAGCTGCATTCTGGTTTCCCATCTTCTTTCTAAGTAAATTTTGGGGCTTTTCTTAAATTAATTTGACATCTTTAAAAATTAAAAAATAGCCAAAAATAAGAGAGGGCATATTGACCTGTTTTAAAATGTCCATATAAAGGTACTGTGTTATGTAAAAATCAACAATACAGTACAAAAAAGTGTTTGATTGCTCTGCAACCAGTCACTTCAGTCGTAATATGCTATACAGGGTGTTTATAAAATAACTCTGGGGTTTCAAAGCAAATTTTACTAATGACAAATACAAAATATCAATTAAAATAATATATATTTATTTATTTCATTTGAAGGAACTACAACAGTTAATGGCTAGGAAGCCCACTTCAAATTACAGTAGTTCGCTGGATTAATAAAGAACTACATTGACATCTTAACTAAGAAACATAAAATAAAACATAAAAGGTTTTCAAAAGTAATTTAGTAATTTTTTTTAAGACAGCCTGTGTGATGTCAAATAGGTCTATAAAATTGTCACTGTTGCTTATTAAATTGTATGCACAAGGTATGGGAGACCAAGGCGAGTTGTACATGTAATTAGTAGATTTTCCATCGCAAAAGAATGTATTAGTGTTTCGTGTCAGTTTTGATGGCGGTAAGAGTTTAATGTGTTCCCGTAGGTCATCACAGTCTATTTGTTCATTTATAAATTTGTGAAGAAAGTTCATATCAAAATATGTTCGCCGGGTTTCAAGATTTAACAAGGGAATAAAATTTGGATTACTATAGGAAAACTATTTAATAAACTTGTATTGTACTTTTTCAAGCAATGGGAGTACTTTAAATAGTGTGGAGATCAAATAATAGAATCATATTCCAAGTTGCTTCGAATTAGAGAATAAAAGAAAAAAGGTTTTGCTCTAGTGTTAGTAAAGTTTTTTTTTGTTTCTTTTGACAAACCCTTACAATTTAAATGATTTTGTAACAATCATATTTATATGTGTAGAGAAAGTCAGTTTAGAGTCTAAAGTAATACCTAAATCTTTAATAGTAGATACATGAAAGATCATATATTTAAGTGTTTTTTTGTGACTAGTATGCTTCGATGAGTGCCCCATCAACTGCACTTTATATATTTAATATGAATTATCAAAACCCTGGAGTTCTTTATAAACCCCTTGTATTTATCTTAAGAGACAAGATATTTACAATTTAACCTAACCTCAATGTTCCATGGGTGCAAGCAGCTATTGATAGGATGGGAATATTATTTTGATAGTTTAATCTTCAACGGTTGATAAAAGTGTAATGAGTTAGCTTAATTAACTATGATACTCCCAGAATATTAAAACTAAAATTGTCACAAAAAATTATATATAGTATATAATTTATTCTTTTCTATACAGCCCCACACATGTAAACTCAAATAAAGTGTGAATATAAGGAGAAATCAATACAAATGGACCATTATTTTAAATGTAGTCTGACTCGTGATAATTTGGCAGAGTAATTTAATTTTAAATATTGTAATATCTTTTACATTAATTATCCAAATAAAGAAAAAATAGCTGCACTTGTTGCACTAGTTTGCAAGCTCCCCATTAAAACACAATATCACACTTCCTACGCTAATTATAAACATAGCTGTAGCAAGAACAATGAAATAGTATCTGTTAAACAAATGATTGCTTTGTTTCGGATCTACTGTACTATTATTGGTCTATTTGTGCTTGTAAAATGTAATAAAACACCATGGCAACAAAATCAACTTAATATACTCTAAATGCTGAGATATAACCTTCTTAAACAAAGAGTTTGATTTTATAAACCATCTCACAATTACTAATCCAAGCTGTTCTCATATTTAGACTAATGAGAAAAGGATACACAAGATATAATCCAGGAAAAAATGTACATGTATTTGTGTGGATGGAGAGTGGAAAACTATTTAGGAAAAACCACTCGACAAGGGTTCACACCCCGACCTTTAAATCACCAGCAAACCAAACTAAATGAGATTAATGTTTATTCTACAAGCTCATTAACAAAGGTAGCAGCAGACAGGTGCTTACCATGGCGAGAAATTTATACATATAACACAAGATTTCATAATAATTTGGTATAAATTTGACATGTTAAGCATGGACCAGTGAGTCAAGGTGTGGACTGGTGAGTCTAAGTATGGACCAGTGAGTCAAGGTGTGGACTGGTGAGTCTAAGTATGGACCAATGAGTCAAGGTGTGGACTGGTGAGTCTAAGTATGGACCAATGAGTCAAGGTGTGGACTGGTGAGTCTAAGTATGGACCAGTGAGTCAAGGTGTGGACTGGTGAGTCTAAGTATGAACCAATGAGTCAAGGTGTGGACTGGTGAGTCTAAGTATGAACCAATGAGTCAAGGTGTGGACTGGTGAGTCTAAGTATGAACCAATGAGTCAAGGTGTGGACTGGTGAGTCTAAGTATGGACCAATGAGTCTAGGTGTGGACTGGTGAGTCTAAGTATGAACCAATGAGTCAAGGTGTGAACTGGTGAGTCTAAGTATGGACCAGTGACAGGGTGTCCAGCCAAACTATATCTTAAAATTCCCTGATTATTCCCGGTTTTCCAGAGCCAATTTCCAACTTTTCCAGTCACTATATTATAAACATTATTTTATTAAGATCTCAACTTAATGTAATAATATTTTTAGACACATACACATTTTGAAATTCTAACACACTATGAAGAGGTTAAAGGATGTCAGTCTAACGCAATGAGTCGTTGGGTCGTGCGCTCCAAGTTAGCTTTGAGTTAGATCATATTGAGACATTGAAAGATCGTCTTACACAGGCTAATGAACTAATGACTCAACTTTGGGTAAAGACACAATAAAGGGGTGGAAAGATTATATGAAAATCTCATATTGACTTTGAGAATTGAGATAACTAGGCTATATTAAAGATGTACAACTGTACTAAAATAAATTTACAGTGAAGAAAAATGTTTTTTGACAGTTATTTTATTGTAAATGAATGTAGTGTAGGCCTATTATTTTTGTGACTATGTGAACATTCCAGAAGTTTGATCAAATTCCCTGACTTTTCCATGACTTTTCACTGACAAAGCAAATTCCCTGACTTTTCCCTGTTTTCCAGGATTTCCAGGTCGCTGGACACCCTGAACGAGTCAAGGTGTGGACTGGTGAGTTTAAGTATGGACCGATGAGTCAAGGTGTGTCGTGCGCATGAATTATTGTATTGAGTGATGTGGACAGTTATTATTAAGTTTCTAAAAACTTTGTGAAATGTGGTAGAATAGAACATTATTAATTTCTCATTTAAATCATTAATTAATTATTTGTATAGTGAGAACCTCTTTTCGCTTTATGAGTAAATTGTACTTTAGTTGGAAGAAGGTATAGGTTTCCTCTTCTAGGAAGTTGCGTTGCGTGTTTCACACTCCCTCCTGATGATCTCAGATAGAATGAAACCTAGGTCGGGGGATTGGGTGGCTATGATCAATTTTATTCAAGAGGCAGACCTTACCTCTTTGTCCAGTGGCAGCAGTGTATAAAGTGTGAACTGTAAAAGCCATGTTATGTTCATGTCTATTGTATGTTTCTATCCACCTTTCCTATACCTTCTTCCAAATATAATATAATTAATTTTCCGGTGTTTTTATTTATTCATTCATCTATTAAGTAATTAGATATTTAATGTGTTTAATCTACTTATTATCTAGCTAGATATAACCTTTTTAATGACTAAGTGATAGTTGAACTGGTAAACATGTTATGATTGTAATATTAAACATTTTTTTAATATGTTTCAAAATTGTGCAGGCATATTCCTATTTTAATTTTATTATTCTTATAGTGTGGTATTTAAAGAAGATGCTTGTTATAACTGGCATAGCCATCCCAGACTCTGCCATAAAATCTGAGTTAAGAATGACCCTGGGTCAAGGTCGACTCCTGGAAAGCTCAGTGGTAAGACCATTGGCATAGTAATCCAAAAGTCCCGGGTTCAATTCCTGTGTCCAGGTGACTTTTTCAATTTAAATAATTTAATAAGTGAAGTTTAAGGTTTTGAGTTACTCTATTTTTGATTCAAACAATCATTAATAAAATTATTTTTTCAATTTTCAGAATATGATATCTAGATGGAGAATTCCTCACTAAAAAGCATAAATAATAGCTTCGGCTATTTGATTCTTAAAGATTATTTTTGTTAAGTTGTGACAGTGTTTAAATGCCTTGTTAGAAGCTTGTGCATGGACAACTTTCCCTAGAATTTGTTATTTAGTAACAAAAAAAACACAATATAAACTCAATAAGAATAAGAATAAGAAAATATATTATGGTAAAAAATTATTTGCGTAAATTGTTTGATACAAAATATGACAGTTTCAGCTTTC
This sequence comes from Timema genevievae, assembly GCA_902155825.1. Classification (NCBI taxonomy): domain Eukaryota; kingdom Metazoa; phylum Arthropoda; class Insecta; order Phasmatodea; family Timematidae; genus Timema; species Timema genevievae. Next base: position 152,851 of record CABFWO010001532.1, on the reverse strand, counting down.
CAGGTAAAATAAATATTTTATGGTTTTTATATTTTTTATTTTAATATTGATTATTTAATTAGAACGAAGTAATATCAACCCAATATGTATATTAATAAAATGAGTCTGTGTGTCTGTCATGAGCATTGTGTGATATCTACCGCGCGCTGAGGTATGATATTATCAAATTAGTGGCTCTTGTATACAAACATGTGTACCTAGAATCTATTATTTTAATTTTTTATTAGATTTTTTTTATTTATTATTAAGTGGGTAGGAATAAAATGAAGATTTTTTTTTTTCTGTCTGCTTTTGAAGCAAAGAAAAGCATTGCCAGGGGTAACCACAAAATGCATTTTGTGGTTACCCCTAGAAAAGCCGGGTACTTCTGCTAATAAACTATAAAAGAGACACCATATGGAATATTTTGGACAGTAAAATATACTTTGAGCTGTGGCTAAATATTTTTTAAACATAAGTAATCATCACAAATTACTCAAATAAATAAATAATACTATTAGAACATTATTTTTCAAGATTCACAGTTGTGGATAGATCATACAAATTACAGCAATTACATACATTTTACAGTATTATGGTTGACTATATATCATTAAAAGCTGTTAATAATTGTGGTGGAAAAAAGCAAGAATCAGTCAATGACCTATTGTTTAGGAGTGTTTCCAAAACTATAGCTAACATACCCTCAGGGGTATGCAAAGGACTTCAGGAGGTATGTAATGTACCACCAAGTTTTATTAATAATAAAAGATATTTTGGATTGAAAGTTTGAAAATCAAATTAATGCAAATTTTGACATGACATTTTATGGGTAATAATAAGCATTTCATTCCTATGTCATTATCTTTCATAAGCCATTCTTTACCTCCATCACAAATTTGTTTAGTTTACCACCAAAGCTATAATAAAATTTGGAGTGACCTTTTTTACTTTACACAATAACAGGTATTTGTTTGGTACTTTTTTTTTAATGAAGAGCTATAAGAAGTATGTTGACCAGGCCAATGTTTTTCAAATTAGGCTTCACCATATTTCTCTCAGGTACTATGAGGCAATTTTATAATAATCTTTATTTGATTTCACAACTTTAAATAGCATCATTAATTAGAATTGCCAATTTTTTCAAGTCTGAATGAAGGGAATGCACCATAGACGCAGCCAAGCACATGTGATGTTTTTCTTTTTTTTTTATACTTGTAAAAATTTACTGTCATTTTAAAATGTTCATAATATTATTTTAAAATATTTTATGAGGGCTCCAGAATGTATTTTTTCTGGTGCAAGGGCTGCTTCAGACTAAAAAGTTTGGAATCCCATTGATAAGGCCATGGCCCTTAAAGTTTGGAAGCCCCTGGATAAGGCCATGGCCCTGAAAGTTTGGAAACCCCTGGATAAGGCCATGGTACTAAAAGTTTGAAAACCCCTGGATTAAGCCATGGTCCTAAAAGTTTGGGGACTCTCTGGATTAGGCCATGCTCCTGAAAGCTTGGGAATCCCTTGATTAGGATTAGATCATGGTCTTGAAAGTTTGGGGAGCCCCATGGATTAGGCCATGGTCCTGAAAGCTTGGGGAACACTGGATTAAGAGTTAACCATTTGGTTTTTGTTAATATATAAAACTTATTCTTCGCGTAATGGGAAAACACGTGAGGCACAAATGATTTATAATTAATCTCGAGTATAATAACCCCAGCTTCACTAAGCATTGTGAAAACTATCAGATTAATAAAACATTTCTTTGAGTATACTCACATGAAGACTCTGTCTCTAGTTTTGGAAGGAAGATTATATTAAGTGAAACATTATATTATGAATTCATCCTCATCATGAGAAGCTTCCAGCCCCTGGCAGGGTCTGTTTGGAACATAAGTATCGCCACCACCTCCTTTCCTCCCACCTCGGCCCAGTCCTCTCTTCTCTCCTTCCTACTCCCTTCAGTCATCTGTCTCTCGGCCTCCCACCTACACCTCCTTATCCAACATCCTCCCGGACACCTTTCCCTCTCCTTTCTTCTCACATTATTCTCTAATAGGAATAAACACCCAAAATAAACTTGGAAACATTTTTTCAAATATATTTGATTAAAGGGATGCTAAATGATGCCCAAGAATTTGTTAAATAGCAATAATATGTTTCAGGCTGTCTTTCAAATGTGGTTTATATACTGTCTTTTATTTGTGTAATTATCATGGTATTAATGTTTATTTATACGACACACAAGTTTTATATTGACATTCTTGGCATATGGGGTGATTTAATAAATATCATTAAGTTAGGTTTGAAATGAGTATAAAATCAAAATAATTACCAATATATAGGCTTCAAACTATCCAAATATTTCCATCCAAAATTCAAATGAAATGTATTTTCTTATCAATGATTTGAATAGTAATTTTATGGGGAATCGTGGTGGGTTCGAAATATGCAATTTTTCGATTTAACCAATGATGGATTAGCAATATTCTAATGAAACACCTTTAATACAAGGGTTAGACTTAATCTAAATAGTGGGAATGATGGTTGATTTTATAAGTGCACTAGCATTAGCGTGGAGAGAGAATGTGAAAACCACACTAACAAGACACATGTGGACCATAACAAACAATGCCTATGTCATGATTAAGATCCTACAAATCACAAGTCACTTTGGAGAGACACTAATTCAAGTTCAGTTTGAGGAAGGAGGATTCTAATATTGGATGACTTGAAGGAAAGGAAAAAAAATCTGGGAGCTCAAGGAGGCAGCAGAAGGCAAGGCGCAATGGCAGTCTGAGTTCACTATCAAAAGGAATGGACCTGTCGTAAGAAAGAACACCTAATAATAATAATAATACAGCTGTGGTAAAAATGTAGTCTTTGTGTAAATTAAAACTGGTACGTTTAAAATACGGCTGCTGCTGCTCTCAATACCGTAAACCAACTTATGTTAAGTGCTTGAAAAAAATAGTAAATAAAAAAATACATTTATTTTAGCCAAGTGCATCTTTGAGTATAAGTTAATGGCTCATCTACAATCAGCCACACCCACTTGTCATAAGTGCAGTCATAAAATACTGAGGTTATGTTTATCTATGGATCTGAAAATTGACAGTCTTGTATATGTTTTTCTTTTACTTTATCCTTCTTAAATCCTATTGTTGGAATTACCTTTTATGATATTTTACTGTAGACAATACCTTAATAATATAACATAAATTCAGTGCATCTATAAACGAAAGGGTGCAACTGATTTTAGACAATTAGTAAACAAGTGAGATTACAAGTACTATTGATAGTTGCCCTATTAGTAAACCTAATGCAGATAAAATAGGTGGGTTGGAGGAATTTATTTAAGCCAAAAAGAATAATCAGTAATTAAATTGAAGGCTGTTGGGTTTCCAAGGATTGAGAATTTCTATAAAATCTTGTTATGAAACCCTTTTTTCTTGTAACCTTCTTGCTACCTTCTTTTTGTTTGTTTGTTGTTCATTACACCTTTTTAACCACTTAGTTACTGGACGAGTGCTGATTTTGGCTATAACCACAGGTGATCCAAATAAAGAACAATGTTTGATATCAGATTATTGAACGTTTATTAATTGGTACTAGATGAAAGCGTTTCTTAAACATTTAAAGTTTACAGGTTCGTGTAATGTTACAATCACAGCTGATCTATAAAGAACAATGTCTGATCCAATTGTTTCGTTTGATGTGAAAGCAAGCAAGCACTATCATGTTCGACTGAGCCAAAGTAAGTTAGTAAAGTGAGTGAGAGTTGAACTGTGGTCCCACCTGCATGGAAGCCAGAGAGCAAGACCGCGTGACCTGCTCTCTAGCGCCACTCACGGCGGGCCCAGAGTCCAAGAGCGCACTGTGATTGTAGAGTGATGTCATACTCTACATTTATCATGATGTTTGTTGGATGATCTGTAAAATGATTTGCTGTGTAATTTAGTTAAAGTCATGCTCTCGTCAGACATAGGTGCTGGTATACAATGTCTGCCTCTTAATGTATAGAAAGTTGTCAGACCTGTTTGGCGAGCTGCGTGTAGCATTGCTTCTCATCCTCTGCCAACTGTCCCCACCACTCTCCTAAGATCTTAGTGACAGCTCTATTCTCCAAATGGGGGTAGCGGTGACGCACTACGTGGCGATGGCGCTTGCAGAAAATGAGAAAGGCATTCATGGGCCGACGAGCATGGTGAGCAGGCTGCTGCCCTTCTGCAGATTCCTCCTCATCTCCCTTCTCCTCTCCCTCCTCACCAGAGCTCGTACCCCCCTCGTCCTCTTCCAATTCTTCGGGGGATGGAGTCTCAGTATCGCCACTCTGAAAAATACCATCATATTAGCTATTGTTATACATTATTTACAATCAGTAGAAGATTACCTAATTGTAATGTTATGTGTGTTCATCCACTTGCTTCATATTTTCCTGCTAATTAGACTAGGAATGGTGATACATGCTTACTGAGCCGGTAGAGGGAGGGAGGGAAGTAGAGAGTTGTATAGAGGAGATTGGAGGGTGAGTATAGAGGCAGATAGAGATATAGGGTAGCAGGCAGGGTTGTTATGTTTACAACACCTTGTTTAAAACATGTTTTAAACTAAAGACTTGTTTAAAACAGATTTGTTATAAAAACATTTTAAACAAATGTTTTAAAAATGTTTTTAAAGTCTTCAATGAAACAAATGTTTACTTAACTTATAATTAGAAAAAAATTATGTTTATTTTTATCTAGTAACTAGGCCTAGTACTCAAAATTAAGACATGGCTAATGGATAGATTGTTTTAAACATTTATATACATTTACAATATTTTAAATGTCTTAGAAATAACTAACTAAATTTAATCAAATCAAACATTTTATTTTTATAAAATTGTCGAGGCTCTACTTTAAATACTCTATCAAAATAGTAATTTGTCTATTTACTTTTTAGTGTTCGAAAAACTGCCACAAGTTTAGATGCTTTTAATGTACCTAATCTATTTCGAATTTTCGAATACATGAAGCCAAAGGAAGAAAACAGCCATTCAATTCCCGCAGACGATGCTAATGCACGTTGCAATTACTTGACAAGGTCCATCATTTTTGGGCTCACACTGTTTTGTGGTGCTAGCCACCATGTTATTGGCTTGAAATCTTCTAGGACATATTTCAAAAATAGATCATCTTTGAATAAAGCACATTTTGCCCGATATTTTATTATTTCTGCGATTAAAATTGGGTGATATAAATCTATATACTCCATAGCAATGTCTAATTGCTCTCGACTCATTTTTATTCCTCTAAGCCGTGGATGTAAAAGGTTTGCTAAAAAATTGTAAGGTGTCACCGCCATGTCAAATTGTTTTTTAAAGTGTTTATATTCATCTTCAGTTTCTCTTTCAACTTCAAACTCTGTTAGCAAAGACAGCCATATTTCAGCTGCTTCATCAATGGTGCATGTATCACACTGTACTTTGTCTAAAGCAACATCTAATTTTTTCAACTTTACCAAGTAATCTTGTGTATTTGCTTTAATATTCATATTATTAATTTTGGATACAATATTTACATCAATTGCAGCTCGATTATCACAACTTTTGACAAAATGTGCCAATTTTCAAGAAATGACTCTTTGCAGTCTGCCAGTGTATTCCAACGAACAATGAAGAATAAGTAATTTTTCCCCAGCTTTTTTATATTTAACTAAAGTAAAATGGGATTTTTTTTTAATATTTTATTATTTGTTTAATATGTTCTTTAATCCCAGGAAATTCTATGCCATGTGAAAATAAATTCAGCAAATGCGCAGAACATCCGTAGGTTATTATATCTTGTAAACCATTACATTGTCAGATTTTCTCAACTCAAGTTTCATTTTTGCCATATTAGCAGCATTATCTGTTACAAAACTACGAACTGTGCAGCCATATTTCATTTGTCCTCATGAGAATGAGTTTGACCCTGTTCCAGACCCACTGCTTCACAGATAAATATTAGAAGAGCTGGGGATCAAACCTGGGACTTGTATATCTGTAGCTTGGAACTCTGACCACTAAACCACAGAGTCAGTCACTATATAAAGAAAGAGAGAGTTAGATAAAAAATAAATAGATAGAGAGGCGAGAGTGTGTTGGAATGCAGTCACAATGATTTGTCAAAACCATTTTCATATAAATGCTTAATAGTAGAGATACACCTTTAAACACATTGTATGGGCCTTTTTCAATGAGCAAAACCTAAAATATTCAAATTATAATGTACATTGTATCAAGTGAAGTTTGGAATCCAAGTGGAAAATATATCGAAATAACGTCAGTGCCTACAGATCCTGAGCCAGTATTTGGCTGAAGAAATTTCAAAGAAAGACGCAATTCCTGACCAACTTTTTTTTATGTGTGATGAACAACCACCATCCGTGTGGCCAAATTTTTGATAATCTGATTCTAGCTGTGTCCTGATTGGTCAAAATAAACACTATAAAATATCTAGAACTTCAAATATAGGTAGTTGGCCAGGAGTTTTAGTTCAGTGAGTTTGTTTTCTAGCTGCACATATATATATATATATATATTTTAATTACACTTTGCCAGAATTGGAAGGGTGTGGGTTTCCAAACTCCCCCAAAATATTTATTTTTATTTTGCATATTTGATATTTTATTGGCATTTGGCTGTGATTGCAAATATTAAATGTAATGAAAAATCAAGAGAGCAAAATTTTTCTAGTTATAATATGTTTATCAACTAAATCATCGTTTCCCAAATGGGGTTCCATGAAACCTTGGAGTTCTGTGAGGTAAATTAAGGGTTCCCCTTTTAGTGCAAAGCTTTTGTACTAAACTGCCCTGGTAATAAGTAACCCAGAGCATACAGATAATACGCTATGCTTAGTGGCGCAGATGTTCACACATTTGTAGAAAGTTGGGAATCTCTATTTGCCCATGACGCAATGAAACATTCAATTACAAATCAGCTGATTGCCTCCAGTTTAACAAACTAATAATAATAAATAAATAAATAATCTGATACCATAATTATCATTTAATTAAGAATAAAATCTAAACTTTTTCAAGTGCTAATAGCCTTAGCTTGAGTTGAGCCTGCAAAAAAATAGGGCTGGCATGGGGAGAGTCGTAATTTTGTGTAGTCCCCAGCAGATATTTCAACAAGCTTCAGAAACTGTTATGTAGTTACTATAAATACAAAGTTTGGGGACAATCATAACTCTGGGATACAGACAAACACATGTCTCAACAAGTGTCAGTTGCTGTCAGTATCGAATAAATACAATTTCTTTAATTTTCAGTAGAGCCTTCATAAATTCCCTCTGTTTTAAGGGTTTTCAGAAAAAACCTATTGACCCATCCCTGATGAAATACAACAATACATTGACTTTCACCACTTCAAGTTTGTTCGCTTCACTATTATTTTAGTCACGATACCAAATTTTGCCGCTTACTTTGCTCTTTCGTTATATTTCAACACAACATCACCACAAACCAAATTGTTTATTTCATTGTTCAATCTTTGAATAGTAGTAGTTTAGTGTGCACTGTTTTTTAAATTGTCCTCATTCAATCTTTTATATTTGTGATTTAACATATTAATACGGCTTATTTTAGTTATTAAAATAACCAAACTATTCATTTAGATACTATATTACTTTTGTGATTATTCTGCAAGCAGTTCATAGTTAAGTTTTTGATGACAGTGTTTATAGCATACGTAGGTGTTACACGCATTCTAAAGTGTTAGCTATATATATTTTTGGCAGCCCTAATACATTTTAAAGCTAAATAAATGCTATGCTTCAACTTTGGTCAGTGTTCTAGTCCCTTACCTGCCAAAAGAACAAGATATTCCTGTACCTCTTATAATGTGGGTTCTATGTTCATGGATACAATAAAACAATATTCTACAAAGTCTTAATAAATCTTTTTATCTTTATTTGAAAGAAAAATAAAGACAGAAAGACATAACTTTTAAGGAAGAGGGACTATATTTTTGTACCATAATTATTAAAAGCAAACAATAATAAAGACAAAATAAAAAAGTAATTTCGTAAACTTTAACTAAAGTCGTTTGAGACTTTTTTTTAATATTTGTTGTGAATCTATTTAATAATCAGGACTGTTGAGTCGGTAAGTCAAGACTTTCGAACTCCGACCCCTTCATAAATGGCTATAGTATATTAATTTGTAATAAAAAATTGACTGCAGTAAAGTTTCCCAACACATATGACTTCACGGGAAGCTTCTTTGGTTTTGTGTGAGTAAATATGCCAATCAAAATTTCAGTACATTTTTACAGACTCCGTCTCCAACCAAAATTGCTTCTACAGCTCCGATACTAATGTTTCCCTTCAAGTGTTAGCAAATATAAAATTTAGCTATTATGTTTTTTATATTGCCAAAATCTTCTTGAATAGATGAATTAATGATTCATTAATCAATATTTTAATCACAAAATTTAACTGTCTATTAAATCAGAGGTGTAAAACCCAGGAGAGCAATAAGACACGATGTAACTAAATAATAATTAAATCAAACTGTGGGACTTGATTTTTCTATCCAATAAGGTTCCAACTAGGCTGTTTATTTAGCCTTCTATGATCACAAGTTTGTAGGACATAGTGTTTTGAAAACATATTTCTATAGTTATGTTCTTATGATTTTAAATTGTGATATTAAAATGAAGCAATAAGTCAGAACCGCATAAGTGTAAGCCTTTTAATAATATTAAATTAACTTTAGTTGAAAAATTACATCTGGACACCTGGAATCAAACCTGAGATCCTACATTTAGCGCACCGTCTCTACCACTGAGCTATCCAGGAACCATTCTTTGCGTTCAAGAGCTATTCCAGATTTAAATTTTCAGCTATGTTTAATTTAATTTAAAGATCATATCCCATGGAATGGCAATAACTGTACCATCCATTAATAATTTTCATTGATTGAATTAATACTTAATATCACTTTGTGAAAATAAGTCTTTCTTGCAGACAAGGCAATTTTGGGGTTGGGGGGAGGGGGGGGGGGCATCTCCCAATTGCCGGAGGCTAGAAAGAAATTATAATTGATAAACAGTTCTAGAAACTATCTGAAGTGTTTTTTATGGTAACATAACCCCCTAACTGCCGAAGACTATGAGAAATCTATATATTTAAACACCTCTAAAAGCTATCTAAAGTAGGTTTTTTATAGTAACATAACCCCATAAATGCTGAGGGCAAGGAAAAATGTAAATATTAAACACCTCTAGAATCTATCTGAATTACTCTTTATGTCAACATAACCCCCTAAATGCCAAAGGCTGGAAAAAAATATTATAAATATTAAAACCTCTAGAAGTTCTCTGAAGTGCTTTTTATGGTAGCACAGCCCCCTAATTTGTACTTATATCTTAATTTTGATATTGTTTGAACCATACATGTATTCATAAAACTTCGGGGGGAGGGGGTTTGAACCCCCAAACTCCCCCCCCCCTCCCTCCGACTAAGGCCTTGCTTGCAGATATACTTACCCAGTGTAAAATTGATAAAATTTAATCAATTATATAAGTTTTAAATTACAAAATATGTTCACAAGTATATTATATAAAAATAAACATAATACTTGGTTAGTATAACAACCAGGTATTGAAGAGGTCAGTTCCATCACTAAACAAATTAACACTGCTTCTATTTGTACATCTTTTTTTAGGTGATGATATGTTGGAAGACAAGGATGGTGAAAAGGTGTTCAAGGCCGTAAGTCTGCTAGCTCCACAGCAGGTATAGGTAGGGCAGGAAAAAAAAGCCAGTAGTGAAGAGCTTGATTGTTTGGCAATGGTGAAGGAATCTTTTAAGAGGTTACACATGATAATATGTACCCGTACTATCCAACTCAGTCGCGCCCAACTTTCTCTAGTAACACATTGAAACTACACCCCAAATTTCATAGGAAGAGTCTTTTCTTACAGCTACACATATCCATAATGTTAAATCATATTGTGATCAACGTGTCACTTATGAATAGTTTTTATAGATATTATCATACCTATAAAATTAGGCCTACACTAAAAAATATATAACATATCATAATTGATTAAGCAATTAATCTTGTCTCGATAGTTAACACAAGCATATTTTAAACCATTTGACTCGGATATCAAGTTTTTAACATTGTTCCATACAAGCATTAATAATTTTGTGAAATTATGTTGCTTGTTATGTCTCAACTTTCATTTTAATTTGTTTTATGTTGTATTTATACTGTCAGTTGTTTTTTATATGCGTAAGTTTAACAAATAATAATCTAGTCAATTATTTAACTTTCTGTCAATCATCTCTTTACAGTCATTGGTTAAATATCCTAACTATTATTTGTTGCTATTATAATTGATCATTCAATTGATGGGTTCATTGTTGAGTCTTTAGTTGTAGTGTTAATAGCTATAATCTAGTCAATTTGCCAACCTACACTTTTTATAGCGTATCAATACTTTATTCTGCTACTGCTTAATAGTGCTTCGCACAGATTTACATTTTTACCTGTTTATGGAAATTAATTTTTGATCTTTGACAATCTTCTATGATGATTTTTTAGAAATGTTATTATACCTGTTTTAATTGATTTAATTTATTGATATAAAAGTCTCTCCTGAATAAATTATCTTCATGTTAAGATTCTTAATTTATATTGTTCAATTTGACTAAATAATTATACCAATTAATCTAATTGCTGTTCTATCAAAGTAGGTTCCTTATATTATAAATTTCATATTTCTCCTTACTACAATTAAAATGAATATAACTAAAATTCTTCATATCCGTCGAGCACTATGATATTCTTTCCTTTATAGTATTTCTTAACATACTTCGCGTAATTTATTAAGATCAAAGAGAATGTCTCTTTTTTATGCCAAACTACACGGTGAAGAATAAATCCGCCATCTACAATGTGAATTATATTCCCAAAATTTACTTCATCAGATATAGGAGAAAATAATTAATGACACAGATTGTCTTGTTTTTCGCAATCCTAATTCCTAAAAGAGTGAAAGTAGATAGGGAGCCAATTCAAACTGAAAATACTGCAGTAACTCTTTATTGAATTTCTTGGCCAGGGAAATTAGTTGAAATAGCATTACAGGTTTGATTGGAATGTTCTCACGATGTATTTTGTTTTTAAAGCGGCTGCTCGGAGGGGAGGTGATCACTCTCTTTTTGCGCTGAAACTTTACACTTCCAAAGTTGTTGCCGATTATAGTGGTCATTGAAGATAAACTGATCTTGTATGTTTTGTAGCAATTAATATTTTCCTCTCCTCGTAGTCTGGTAATTATGGACATTACATTGTGTCCAACTGGAAAGGGATGGTGAGATAGAAACTAATCCAAATATGTTTGAATATCTTTATCATCTTTTGATATACCTATATGATATCCTAGCATCTACATGTTGCCTTCTGTAGTAGCAAATGACACTTGGCAAATTTCTTCAATTTTTTTCTGATACCTCCAGAAGAATAGGCATTGTGAGAATCCATTTTGTCAGAACACTCTCGGTAATGGATTAGGCCTACAGGGGATACGACGCTAAAAGAAACGCGGGTGGTGAAGAAACGAGTATAAAAACTAGATATTACTTATAAATATTAGGTTTATGGCATACCAAACAATTAGTATTTAGTGATAAATGCATTTGTTATTTTCAAACATTACAATTAAACATCATGTAACTTAGGAAGCGAGATACTACAAGGTAAAACAATAATTGGGTCGCACAAAGGTGCTACGCTTCACATGTATATAGTTTCAAAATTATCCATCGTACAATAAATATGCTAAGAAATATTTTTATAAAAAAATGTAATTGTTTGATCATGGTATACTAATTTAAAAGGAGATATTGAAAGAAAATCTAATCGTAGCATCTCTTTTCCATTGTCGCGGTGAACACAGACCTCGCACGAGGGGGAAAAATTAGTATGCTAATAAGACCCCCAAAATAAAGAGATCGGAACATTTTCTAGCTTTCTGGGATTTTTTTTCCAATTAATTCCTGACGACTGCCCTATTAGTTGATCTTTTTTTTAAATTACTACAAAACCCAAAGGAAAAAAATAAATAGTGGCCAAAATATTTTAGGGAAAAAATTTCATGATTTATCCTCTATATAAAAATTCAAATTTCCTTGACTAAAATCTAAGTTATATTGAAATTGATAAGAAGATTTAAAAAATATATATTCTATTCTTCATAACTAATTATTTTTGGAATGCACTCAAAACTAAATAAACACACGTGTTTTAAAACCCGTGTTTTCGTAAAATGAGAGAGCCAAATATACTCTTTTCCTTAAGCAGTTCCAAAATATCCTAATATTTCCCAGGCCATTCCATCCTCAAGATAAAAGAGAAACTACATAAATAAATGCTGTGGGGGATCAAATAAAAACAATAAAATAAAGTGAATTGGAATCAAACTCTAGCCTTTAAAGAAAAATATTATTGGTACAAGCACTCAATCAACCCTATTGAAAAAACAGATTGAACATAATTACTCTCCCCTGACACGTTTAACAATCAGTTATTCTTTTGAAGACAATATCTCACTTTTATACTTACGTACTCAATGGCACTAGGAACTCAGAAGTTCATTGCCACACTTACAAAAGCATGTTACCTATTCCTATCTTGAGCTAGTTCTATTCAGTCCACCACATCACACTCTATCCCTATCTTGAGCTAGTTCTATCCAGTCCCCCTCATCACAACCTATCCTTATCTTGAACTAGTTATATCCAGTTCACCTCATTACACCCTATCCTTATCTTAGCTAGTTCTATCCAGTCCACCATCACACCATATCCCTATCTTGAGCTAGTTATATCCAGTCCCCCTCATCACACCCTATCCTTATCTTGAGCTATTTCTATCCAGTTCACCTCATTACACCCTATCCTTATCTTTGCTAGTTCTATCCAGTCCCCCTCATCACACCCTATCCTTATCTTGAGCTAGTTCTATCCAGTTCACCTCATTACACCCTATCCTTATCTTGAGCTAGTTTTATTCAGTTCACCTCATTACACCCTATCCTTATCTTGAGCTAGTTCTATCCAGTTCACCTCATTACACCCTATTCCTATCTTGAGCTAGTTCTTGAGCTAGTTATATCCAGTTCACCTCATTACACCCTATCCTTATCTTAGCTAGTTCTATCCAGTCCCCCTCACTACACCCTATCATTATCTTGAGCTAGTTCTATCCAGTCCCCCTCACTACACCCTATCATTATCTTGAGCTAGTTCTATCCAGTCCACCTCATTACACCCTATTCCTATCTTGAGCTAGTTTTATTCAGTTCACCACATCACACCCTATCCCTATCTTGAGCTAGTTCTATCCAGTCCACCTCATTACACCCTATCCTTATCTTGAGCTAGTTCTATCCAGTCCACCTCATCACACCCTATCCTTATCTTGAGCTAGTTCTATCCAGTCCCCCTCATCACACCCTATCCTTATCTTGAGCTAGTTCTATCCAGTCCCCCTCATCACACCCTATCCTTATCTTGAGCTAGTTCTATCCAGTCCACCTCATCACACCCTATCCCTATCTTGAGCTAGTTCTATTCAGTCCACCTCATCACACCTTATCCCTATTTTGAGCTAGTTCCATCCAGTCCCCCTCATTACACCCTATCCTTATCTTGAGCTAGTTCTATCCAGTTCACCTCATATCTCAGTGTTAAGAGCATTGGCATATTAAGCCAAAGGTATTGGGTTTGATTCCCATGTCCCCTAACCAGGTGCCATTTTTCAATTCAAAGAATCATTAGGTGTGTTATTAGCTTTCTAGATTCAATAGAACCTGAGTAATTACTTAGAGCTAGTTAAAAAAATTGTCCCATTGAATTTTGCGTAATTTCTAGACTATAAAGTGTTATGGGTTCTACTTTAAAATGGAGCAGCTAGCAATTTTAAAATCATATAGCCTTCTTCGGTGGTCGAATGATCTAGGGCAAAGGTGGGCAACATATAGTAATACACAAGTTTTAGGGACTTTCTATTCTCCTCTCCCCCAGTTAATGTTAGAAATTTTGATGCTCCTAGAAGCTATTTGTAATAGTCCTCATTAACAGCTATTTGCTACGCCATGAAATATTTTGAGATATGAATCTATTTCAAGAGGCTATTTAGAGTAGTCCCCCTTCAGACAATTTTTGAAAATTAGATACTTCTAAAACACTATTTTAAGTATGGTTCACCGGAACTTTTACAGACTTAAATTAGGCTCCTTAGAATATATTAGAAATGGTGCTTGGTAAGAATGTTTTTGAAATTTGGAATGCCCTAGAAATTATTTAGTTTTCTTTAATGGGTTTTTTCTTTTTTCAAAAATTAAATGCCTTTAAAAGCTATTTGGAGTGGTCTTTTTATGGCAAATTTGGGAAAAGTGAATGCCTCTTTAAGTTATTTGAAGTTTGATAAAAGGTCATCTTTGAGCTTAATACTGGGGAAATATCAGGGGGAGGGTTGAACCCCATAACCCCCCTACGCCCGCCCCCCCCTACCTTCCCAGTACCCATGTAAGCTATAGATGGGTTTTTGTGGATGAACAGTGACACTAGTTCCCAGAATGGCACGCAACATGGCTGAGCAAAATCCTGTGAATTAGGTGAATATGTCTTTAATTTCAGGTGCTATAAAACTTACCAATTATTAGTAGTGTTATGAATTGATCCATAGATGTCATTTATATTAAAAATAAGATTATTTTATGTTATGTGTCAAAGTAAATTTCTTACCATCCTCTTATATATATATATAAAAGTAAGCCCTAAACATCCAATAACGCAAAAATTTGAATAAGCCTAAGTATGTTAAATAAAATAATGCTTTAATTATTTTATTTGAAGAAATAGGCTTAGTTCTACCATTTCCAACTATGATTATTTACCATACACAATAAACTATTCTTAAAAGTGTCATTATTAATCCTATGGATTTTGTTTTGAATGGATGACCGAATATTGGAATTAACATTCTATGAACATGTGTCTTAATTTTTGATTAAATTGTCTGAACATGTAAAGTAAGCTGTAAACAATAAGAATGAATTAGATATTATGTACTTCTAAGCCAAAAAATCTATAAAATAAAAATAAAAAGAGTAGCTTGAGTGAAAATCTCCAATTATTTATTTTGATTAGAAAAAAGTGAAACATTAATTTTCCCGTAAAGTGTTGTTAATAAATAACCTTTCCTTTATTAATTATTAACTGCTGTATTGCCCAACAATACTCTTAAATTAAGACCTTGACTATGCTCAATGTCGGCAGGTCGCTTCACTTTAGCTATCTCCTTTAGCTTTGTTTTGTTATTCTATAAATAGAACAAAGCTTAACTGACATAAAATTATTATCAACATTGATCAAATCATTATTAGGTTTTGTGCCTGAGCTTGTCGTTTACACTTTAAAGCAACCTTTCGACTATCACCTAAACGACCTACTTATTTTTTTCCATTGAATCGACACTTTCTCAAAATATTGTCATTTGTTAGCTAACAATGTGACAGATGTTTTTCAAACCTTAAAAAAACCATTTCAGATTCAAAGTAAGCACTTACCATTTCGGCAATCAATTGACTTAGAATACACACTCAATTTTTAATTGACAACCTTTCACATAAACAATGACAGTCGTTATCGTGCATTAATTCCCCAATTCTCATTTCTCAAGGTTATTTGCCATCTCGTAGCCTCGTAGGGACAGCACAACCTTGCGACTGCTGCAGTGTAATTTTCAATATGAGATTTCTAAATGAAATTTTAATGCACAGCATAAATATAACATATCAATGCATTCATAACACTTTGTCTTTTAACATTAATACAAGCAATCATTGCATTATTTCTTATTAGCTCCACAATTCTACAGAAAATACTTACAATTTTGCTCACCGCCTCACTCGCCATAATCATCACATAATTTGTGACGTCACACTAGCAGTCAATCGACATTCCTCGAGACTTGGCAACACGCCTTCGACAATAAAAACTTATTATTCTCCACTTGAATTACATCTTGATATAAAAGGCAACTATAAACATAGAGGAGCAAACCTTATGGCATAAATAAATATGTTGCTTTCACTTAAATCACATTAATAATTATGTCTGTGATTAAAATATAAATTTATCTATACGATTCTATATACGATCAGCTGGTTTTCTGGGAGTCAGCCAATCAAGGGTATGAAGATGTTTCACTTGCCGGGTTTTCAAGATATTTTATTTTCGCGTAGTTAATATCCAACTAAACATTAGGCTTATTTACAATAAAATAAATATATCAAATTTGCAGATATTTAATCAATAAGTTCTACGAGTGATAGTAATTTACAAATCAAAACTAAATAAAATCAATTAGATAATGCTGCGAATTTTTAAACTCTTTAAATTTAAAAAGTACAAAACTCCGCAGTGGGCTAACAAAAAAAAAGCGCGCGTTTTGAAATGTGTTATTTAAGCATATCACTCTAAATTTAAAGGATGCTGAGCACCATTTGTGATAGTAAGTAACCATTATCTTACTCAAATTGTATTTCTACATTTTAAAAAGTTTGTTTAGTATAGTTATATAAACGTTGTCATCAATTAAATATTAACAGTACCTATATCAAAATAAATCAATGGTGGGTGTGGAGAATAAACAATTGTGTCCTTGAAAATCAAGTAAGCCAACCAAGACGAACAATTATTTTATAGCACTTTGTTTGGTTATTAAAATTATCTATTTTGATTTGGTTTAAAGTAGAACAATATTTCCTAAATTTTAATTAACTAGGGTTGTTTCTTTTGATTGAATCATGTAGCATTTATTTCACTTTATTGATGAACGTTGTACGAGTCTGTTTTATGACTGGTGTAAATAAACAAACAAAAAATGACCTCATTTACTGCCATAGTCCTGCTACTTTTTTAGTTAGAAATATGTTAATCCTTAATAATTGTGATTTTTATGCCGTGACCTTGATAGATGTTTAAGGTGGAGCGGCTCACATACTTTATTTTGAAAAATTAAACTTAAAATGTATAGGGGTAATTAATTTAGGAGAGATTTCTAAAATTGGAGAACAGAGGTACTCTTAACCAATTAGTAGGCCTGTAGATTATACTTGCTTCATTGGTACAGTATAGGAATTAGGGTTGGTTAATTAGAGAGGACGAATTGTGAACTTTAAAAAAGCTTGTCAGTAGGTCAGTACTGTCTACATTCAGTAGAATGAAGAATGGATTTAGTTATCGAGCTTAAACTATCGATTTATAATCGATAGTTTTTATTCAGAAGTCGTCAGTTGGCAAATACACTGTAAATGCAATCGCAGTGTTATTAATAATAATAATAATATTAGCACCGCGTCTTACTAACCGTTCGGGTTATATCCTTAAAGTACTAATTACTCCAATGAGTTAGGAATTGGGAAGGTTGAATTTAGAGGAAGTGAACCCACATTTGTGTGGAGGGAGAGTCGAAAACAATTTAAGAAAAACCACCCCCAGTTCACCCGACCGAGATTTGAAACTCGATATCCCCGTCCTCGGGAGTCTGGCTAAACACAAACCAGCGCGTTAGCCAACTACTCCACCGTGGCGGGTGACTTGCTATTGAAAAATAAACAATTTAAATGAGGGAAGATACACAAATATACAGAGGATAGCTTCTATTGTTTTGCATCAAAAATCAATACTTATACCTCATCTGATCACTTTAGTCAAATGCCTCTGTCTTCCTCCTTTAATTGTTTCCATTCTTCTCCTCACACTTGCACACTTTCTTTCATCTGCTCCTCCCATCACTTTCTTGACCTCCCTTGTAGTTTTTTTCCTACATACTTCATCGCCAACACTTTCTTTGGCATCCTCTCTTTTTCCATTCTCATTACATGACCATACAATCTCAGTCTTTCTTCCTCTACTATCTCATGTACTCCCTGTACTCCAACTCTTTCCCAGATAACTTCATTCCTAATTTTGTTTCTCCTCATAGCAGCTAAAATGCTCCTCACAAAATTAATTCCCATGGCCTCCACTTTCCTAGTCTCTCTTACATTTTTTGTCCATGTTTCTGCTGCAGATGTGACAATGGGTACAAAGTACACTCTGTATAACAAGACTTTCTTGCATTTCTCTTCTCCATAACAGATCTCACACACCTATAGCACAAATCTCTCTGCTGTCCTCTTCTCATTAGATCCAGCTCTCACCCACTCTAATCATGGCTGTACTAGTTTAAAATACACATAGGCCTATTATATGCCAGTTGTCACTTGTAGCCACATTGTGTTTTAATGTTTAACAATTGTTATAAAAGTATTCACCAGAACTGTCAAATGTTTTCGACATGGTGAACGGACATACCTGCCAGGTTTTAATTAATGTCTTCTATATCTGGCTTACTAAATTTAAAACGAGAATACGAAATGAAGGGCAAAACTTTCTTCTTCCTTAGTGATGGTTTTCTTTAGTCACGCATCTTACTTCCATACCTATTCAGGCTATAAATGATATATAATATTACTATGATAGGGTAGGGATGAGGGAGTAAATGTATTTTAGATGTAGTATACCCACATTTGCGTGGAAGGAGTGTGGGAAACCATTTGGGAAAAACCACCCTCAGTAGACCCAAAAGAGATTCGAATCCTGATCTCCTCGTCATCATCAGTCAAGTCTAAAACAAGAATGACGCCTTAGACTGTTCTGCCACTGAAGCAGGCCATACACGTATTAATAATCAATATGACAACAAATTAAAAACAAATGTTGGTTTTGGTCTACATATACATCTTTACTAGCTAACAATGTTTTCGGCTAAGTTACTGCTAAAATTATTTTTAAGGTTCCATGAAACCAATTTTAATTCATGTCAGTCAACAGACACATTTAGAGGCACTGCAAAGTAAGTAAGAAGCAAATTGTTCACAGATACAATACAGGTAGGCCCATTCAGCGGCCCTTCACATTGTTAGCGAGGTACAACAAAACACTGTTTAGGTTCACCATGTAGGCTACCTTTCAATACCCTGAATGGTAACAGTCTTAGCTCTAGAATGCTCTCGTATGTAAAATATACGTGTATTGCCTGAACAATAATTCATCCCCACTTCCCTCCCCGACAAGAGAGCCTCCCCTGCTTCGAGCTATACCTCCAATGGTCAGTAACCAATTAGCTGCCGTAACTGATGTTTGCATCTTGGACATTACATTACATTATTTGGAAGTAGAAGCCTAATTTACCAATAGTATTAATAGAATTGTGAGGAACATAAAAAGTAACTGTGACCAGACTGTTAAAAATTGGTCGAATACAAATATTTTCATTTCTTTCATTTTTTACTAATAACTAGATAGTTCCAGCCATTACAAGAACATTTTAATATATGTACTTAATGACAGGGAGACAAAGTTAAAATCCCGGTCGGCTGTACCGAGGGTGGTTTTTTCAAAATGGGTTTTCACTCTCTTTCCACACAAATGAGGGTACACTTCCTCTATATTCAACCTTCCTCATCATTAACTCATTAGCATAGTTAGTATGTATGCGGATAAGCTTAAGAGGTAGTAAAATGCTGTGCTAAAAAAATTGTATTTACATAGGTTTTTTAAGACATTGATTATTTTTGTTTTGTAGTTTGATTTATTTAATTTTGTGTTTTATAGAATATGTTGTTTTAATGTAGGCCTAGTTAAAAGTATAAAAATGAAAAATAAAACAAAACAAATTAATCAAAAAAGGCATAATAACTAAAACCAGACCACATAAAAAGCTTATCAAAGGTTTTATCTATTTTTATGTCAGTTTTACATATCAATAACAATAAAGATTCTGTGGTTCATAGCAAACATTAACAAACATGAATAAATTTAATATTTACTATAGGACTATTGAAATTATAATATACTATAACTTTTTATTCTATATTTGTTTAGTTTATTGAAGAAATAAACATCTTATGACATTCATTCTTCTTAATCTTCTGTTGGTTGAAAAGAGGATTTGAGAAAACTCTTATTTATGG
This sequence comes from Timema genevievae, assembly GCA_902155825.1. Lineage (NCBI taxonomy): Eukaryota > Metazoa > Arthropoda > Insecta > Phasmatodea > Timematidae > Timema > Timema genevievae. The sequence goes on along the minus strand of CABFWO010001532.1, from coordinate 132,810 downwards.
AGTCAAAATAAGCAAGCTCATCCATCTCATAACATGTCTATGCTTAATACTTATTATTTGTAACAGCTACATTTTTTAATATTTTAATCTCTACATGTGAAGTTTGCAAATTATGAAAATGTAAATAATAATATTAAATATAATTGCATCTACATTTTATGCAAAAAATGTGTTTATTATTTTTCTCTCATTTGATCTAAAACTGCTCATAAACTGACTAGAGTATAAAAAAACTTAACTCATCCATTACGACCCGGGGTTGCTAATAATTTTATCTTATGAAAAAGGGTCGCGAATAAGATTATTATTATTATTATTATTATTATTATTATTATTATTATTATTATTATTAGCCCCGCGTCTTACTACCCGTTCTGGTTGTACGCAGAATAATCATAGTTAGAGAACCTGTGCCATCATGAAAACAATCAAAGGAACCTCGCTACCTTTCAAGGTAAACCAAAGCTTATTTAGGATGAATGAAGATTATTTATTAATTATGGTTCCAACAAGGTTGTTTTTTTGTCACCGCATCTCACTAGTTTATGTCTTTCTCCCGCAGGTCCTGCCACCCAAAAATATTATTAATTTATTTGTGTATTCATATTCAATGTCAATATTTGTAACTTATTGGAATATTATAAAATGTATAACATCCACAACCCTTTAATGTTTTATGGCACTTTGAACTGAGAACAAATGTTTAAAAATTTAGAGTTCCTTGATTTTTCAGTTGGGGGATTTCACGGGTGGAATAACCACACCCCAAAAATAAGCGTCTATGTATGACCCTGTAATTATAAGTAACTAGCCTTAGTGTAGAGATAAAAACCACTCCAAATTCAACTGGCTGTAGTTACAGTGGAAGCGTATTTGCGCGAACTCAACATTGCGCAAATACGCCCATATTCACCCGAATGAAACAAACATGTGATGCATAACGGTGATGGTTACACTACAAACGAATTAGTTGCGCGAGTATGCATGAATCGCTAGAAGTTCAAACAAGTTTGTTTCATTCACGTGAACAACATTTATTTCAAAGATTTTGGAATAGTTAAAGTGGTAAAGAATAAAAATTATGGAGTTTGAAAACACTTATTAGTTTGGTTTTTAAGGAAAGGGCTTTGTGGGATCAGAGAAGCAAAAGCTACCATAATCATGACAAGTTGAAGAAATTATGGAATGAAGTTGCAGAAGAACTAAATTCATCAAGTGATTATGTGAAAAACACCTTTATTGTAATATTATTTTTTAATTTTAAAAATAATTTTTTTGCAGTTCTTACTACCGGTAATGTATTTTTAACAATACTGCGTGTCCCTATATTGGTGTGGGATAGCTCCAATATTTTGAAAGCTTCTCTTATTTCATAAGAAGTGTTAGCGCATCTGTTGTTTGCACGTGACCATCCAACATCTCCGGTACTTTCAAAAGCTGAACATTGAGCCTTCAACATAGTTAATGAAGAGATGCCTTCTCTATCAATAACGATATTATGAAGCAAGCAAATACATTTTACAATCAAATCAGCCTTATCAGGATGAGTTTCAATGAACTTGTTGAGAATTCTCCATTTTGAAGCCAATATCCCAAAAGCACATTCCACAATCCTGCGACCTCGTGAATGTCTGTAATTATAAATTTCTTCCTCTCGTTTAAGATTTTTCCTAGAGTAAGGTTTCATCAAATATGGTTTAAAGGGGTATGCTTCATCAACAAGTAATGCATTAGGTAGTTCTATGTTGGAATTAGGCAATTCTCTTCTTTCTTTTAATTTCAATGAGCCATTTTCCAATTGATGTTAGAGTGAAGATGCCATAAATGTTACACCATCACTTTGCTTTCTGTAACCACCGATGTCAACACACAAAAACCTACATTTTGCATCAGCTACCACTTGCAACACTCTAGAGTAGAAATGTTTGTAATTAAAAAATATTGTACCTGATCTAACTGTGGGAATTTCATGCGAATATGCTTTTCATCTATGCATCCTACACAGTTTGGGAAGTCCCACTTTTCATAAAACTCCTTTGCAGTTATAGTTAGAATCTCCTCCGTGGGAAAAAGTAAATGTTGATATTGAAATGAGTTCCATATAGCTTCACATGTTTCGTAAATAAGTTTTCTTACTGTACAGTGTAACATTCTAAATGAAAAAGCCAGGGACTGGAAACCAAGACCAGCTGATAAGTACCTGCAAAAAACACCAAATAATACATAGGTAATATAAATGTAGAGTTTTACTTAAAAAAAACACAAAATAATATATTACAAACCAATAGAATTCTACTTTAATATACTCTCACACACATATTCAAAATTTTAACACCTTTGCCCTCCCCCCCCCCTTTTCTAACACCCCTACCTCCCCCCAAACACATGCATACACAATCACAAACATATGTATGCATATATTTTAGCCATATTTTTTATTTCAGGTGAGGCCGTAAAAGGAAAGTGGAAAGGATTACGAGATACATATTGTTGTGAATTGCTGAAAATTCGAGCAAAAAAAGGTTCTGGTGCCGCTGGTGGCAGAAAATCTGGTTCTTCGTGGCCATATTTCAACATCTTAACCTTCTTGACTGACCAAATGTCACCAAGAGAATCATCAGGAAATATTCCAACACTTTCACCTGAAAACCTCTTATCACAAAAGGATACACTTCAAATAAACACCATTCTTTTGTTCAAGAGGAGGATGATTTCAAAAACCATTCAAATGAGGCGAAAGCCCTTTGGCTGAAATGGACCCTCCTTTCAAAAACATCTCAGCAGAAACATTTGTAAATCAAAATAATAGATTTTCAAAAGCAGTATCACAGAAGAAGCGTGAATCAGGCATACAACAAAAGCTACTAGAGCTAGAAAAAGAAAAACTGAGTTTCTTTAAGCAAAGCCCCTCCTGAAAACATTTCAGATTCTATCATTTTCTACTGTGTTTGCTGCCACACTTTAGAAATGTTAGGGCTGACTGGAAGCTCATGGTTCAAATGAAACTGCAGCAAGTTTTTATTGATGCGGAGGCAGTGTCTCCACCCATGATGCCAATGCACACAGTATATCCATCTTCCTCTGTAATGTCAGTGCAGTCATGAACACCATCACCAGGATTCACATATACAAGTGAAATACACCAGCACATCTACAAGAAACCAATGAAGAGGTCCAACCTCTAGTTACATACTTTAGTAGTTTCACTTGAACAAAACAATTTTCTAAAATTATTTAAACATGCACTAATTTATTGTACATTAGCTTACCTTAATGTAACTGACAATTTTTCAGATGGTGAACTACATTCCCAGAAATTACGTTTAGCTTTTTTTCTTCTCTCTATTGTACTTATTATATAATTATATGTACTAATAGACATTTGGTAGTATTCGTAAAATTTGGTGGATTGACTAGATAGCTCTTCATGTAATAAATAGTATTCACTTAAATTGCGTTGGGAAAATAAAGGGTTCACCCAGTATTCTCTAGGAGTATTCTTTGAAATGAGGAACTTTAAATAATTATTTTCAAGAAAATATAATTCTAAGGCGGGATCCATTTACTTAAAACAATGGGCTATCTCCAATAATTTGTGCACGAGTACGCTTCCACTGTAACCAAAGCTTTAGGGCTTCAAATTTTTTATTTAAATAATTTTAGTGTTATAAAATGAATTTAATTGTTATGTTGAATACATAAAACTCTGCTTGATTAAAATAAATATAGTAGGACTACAAGATAAAAAGACTTGAATAATGTGAATAAACATCGATTAGAGCAGCCCTGAACACATGACTAGCACAAAATCTACCATGCACATACGCCAACATTGATCAAGAGCACTTTATAGATCTATTACATATATACACAAAATTGACCCTGCACATACGCCAACATTTATCAAGAGCACTTTTTAGATCTATTACTAATATATACTCTAATGATAAATAAAATGATAGAATATTAGGAAAATGGTAGAGCACAAATAAAAGTAACTTCCTGAGGAAGATGCAACAATAACATTGAAATATTGAAGTGTGTGTAAATATGTGTCAGTGTTTTTACTTTTATTTGTTCTATACCATTTTCCTAATATTCTATCATTTTATTTATCACTAATGTTTTTGCTCAATGCACTTTATTTCATACATAATATTATATACTCTAAGGCAGCGCAAACAAATACGATCCTCAAACCAAACTTCTGCCAAGATCATCAAATATATCAGGTTTATGATTTTAAAGATATTTGTTAACATAAAATAAGGTTTTATTTCACTTAAAATAGGCAAGCAATGCTTTCAATGTGTACATGGGTCGCTCGGTTTCAAATAAATGTCATATTAGTTACCATTTTATTTTTTTTGGATGGTGGAGAGGGGTGAAGGGTGGTTGTATCCAGATCCCTACCACAATTTTCCTTGACAATGTGAATGATATGAATGATTATAATTCCTATTTTAACATTTTTTTATATTTTGGTTGATTTTATTGATAAATGAAAACAAAATTCTCCTGCTATAAATTATTGTTTTTAAAATAAGGTACACTCAGAAAAATAATATTGGATCGGCAGTATAAATAAATTTTTGTGATATTTTAAAAAGAAGTATTTGCAAATTTACACTTTTAGGTTTAATAGGGGCACTAAATTGAAACTACTTTATGTGAAAATCTGTTTCCACAGTAAATCTATGAACTGTGTGTTCGAACCAAAAATGTTACTTGTTTTGATTCTTTTTTGGTTGAAACTAGAATTACAACATAAAAGTAGTTAGGGGGATTGGGTGGTGACGATCAATTTTCTTTAAGAACAACCATTACCTCTTTATCCAGTGGCAGCAATGTAAAGTGTGAACTATGTTCTTCTTTTCATTGTAAAATCCATATTGTGTTCATCCCTTTTATATGTTTCCATCCACCTTTCCTATACCTTCTTCCAAATATAATACATTTACCTCATAAAGCAAAAAGGTTTTTCTTATAAAGATATACAACATAAAAGTATGTATGTATTATCATCTAACAGCATACGTTCAGTGTCAGTTTCCTATTGTATTAGTAGATCAAAAGAAAGTTTTAAATGAAAAGCTAATTTATCAAAAATAAATTGCCAATTTTTTCCGAAATAAATTAGGTTCTTTAATGTTAAGTACAGGTACTTTCAGTATTGATATTCAAGCTATAATGAGATTAAACTTATATTAAGTGTCTTAATATATGCCACAAAGGGCTATTCTATGCTAAAAAATGCTATTTAGAAAATTAATAACATTTATTTTGAATCTGCTCATCAATTTCCATGCCTCTCAATTTACCTTCATAGAAAACTTAAAATTAAGTTACCACAATCTAACTATAAAAAATAATGTACCTACCTAATTAAAGGAGAATGTCTTAACTTTCTTTTTACATCCATTACTCTTTCCAGCCTGTGGCTTGGGTCAGTTTTTTTTATTCAAGCCATATATTTTACACTACCGACTTGCTAGGCCTGTCGTAGCTTCATATGCCTCATAATCTAACTTAAGACTAGGACAGCCACAACATCCAGTCCCCGGCCGTTAATTTATCAATGTGAAAGGGTAAACCCACATTTCACCAATGATAAATTTTTCGGCCATTTCGGAAGTCAAACCAGGGACGCTTAGCTCAGTAGACAAACATGCTACCGACTTAGCTAAGGTGTCGAATAGTTTGTCTTAATTATTTTTCAGTTATATGATGTACAGCACAGCATATAAATCATTAGAATATATAAAGTAAGAATACAAAAGGAAGAGCCTATTAGAAAATACTTTTTTTTTTTCAACATTGATAACATTTCACTACAATCCTCGGTCCCGCACAGATTTATCTGATTGCCAAACCCTTCCTTCACCTCTGACAAGATGTGTATTAATCACAACTTGTGAATGTGAGGAATGCCAGGCCTCCACCGTGGTTCGGATCCCATGTTAAACTGTAGGTCCTCCATTTCATCTCACAATCACCCTACCATTGCACATTAGCGTAAGTACGTATAACTCGAACGGGTAGTAAGTTGGGGTGCTAATAACAATAATAATAATAATAATAAACATTTCACTATATTATTATTATTATTAAAAATAGTGTTAATATTTATCAAGAGTTACAAACTGCAGATTATACAGTTAGAATAAAGTATAAAGTAACGTGTAACTATCAAATAAACCTACTATGTTTTATGCAGTGTTACTAATAAATTAATGCCACTTACTATTACTTTATACTCTAGTTTAATAAATTTCTGCTTAGCCTATATTTCTTTAAAGAAAATATATTTTCACTTTTTGAGGTACATTTTGTTACATAATGGGATAAGGTAAAAGAAAGCTGGATAGAAATATATAAAAGGGAACAATCACAATCTGGCTTTTATAATGAAAAGAAGAACACAGATCACATGTTATATTATGGTCTCTTGAAGAAGATTCATTGTTGCTAGCCAACAACTCGACCTAGGTTTCAGTTTATCAAAACTTGTCAGGAGGGAGTGTGAAACACATAACAAATATTCCTAAAATGTAAACCAAAAACCACAAAATGAAAAAAAAACCAGTCTTATCATTCTTTACCAATTTCTTTTTTCTCCTTTTTGTGTTTATGGTTTCCACTTTTATGAAGATTATTCGCTTATTTTACTCTCTCTCCTTCCTAGTTAGGGTTGTAAGCAGATGTATCCTAGGTCGAGGTGTTGGATTGTAAATGATCAATCTTATTTAAGAGGCAGCCATTACTTCTTTGTCCAGTGGCAGCAATTTTAAGTGTGAGCAGAGTTCAATTTTTCATTGTAAAAGCCATATTGTGTTAGTTCACTTTAACATGTTTTTTTAATATTTCTTGTTATTTAATATAATTTTGCTCTTGTAAAATAAATCATCAGAAATCAATAATAAACATATTTTGAAGATGTGCTTTTAACTAATATTTTTAAAACTAATACAACCCACTTGTGGTTCTCCTTTGCCCCCCAATTACCATAAAAAGCCTCTCTAAATAGGTAGCTTCTAGAGGAATATTACCACAAACAACCCCTGCATGTATGTCATTGATCCACCACCATAGCCCCCCTTCCCATTTGACAATCTTGCCTTTGTCACTGGGTCAAGTAATTTCATTTAGTTGGCAAATGCCAATAAATCAGAATTAATTTTGTAGGTCTATTGCAACTTTTCAAAAATTACTTAAAAATGTTAACCTTTCAAGCAATGGAGCTTCAGGTTTTAACCTCCTTATACACTTTATTCAGCCATTGGCCCTCATCATTGTTATTTTACATTACCCATAGATTATTAATTTTTCTTTATTTTGTTAATTTCCATTATTGTACAGCCATTTAGACTTTAGGCCTTCTTATTGTCAGACATTTTACATTACTTATAGGTAGGGGCATGGAAAATTGGCATCTATAACAACACTAATTTTTCTATTTTTATTTGAATAGTGGAAATTTAGCTTGAAAAGACATGGACTAGGAAGAACTAGGTAAGGGTCAAGTGATCCAATATTTTAACACCTACCCTCTTGGTTTTTTTTCATATTTGGCTCACCTAATGTATTCCCCGAGTGATATTTAAAATAATCCAAATTTTTAGATTTATATCTGCAGTAATTTTATAATCGAAAAAAAAAAATCTGGCGACATACAACTACAAAATAAATGTTACTCAACCTATAAATTAAATAAAATGTTGGGGAATAAAATATTTTGTAGCTTATTTTAGAAGCTTTCACAAGATACGTAATATCACTAGTTTTGGACAGTTTTTAATTTCAAGGTTATGCCATAAAATATTTGACCTTGAATTTCTCAAAAATCTAATATTAAATTATTATAATAGCAACGCATCTTAATAGCTGTTCGGGTTATATGCACTTACGCTAATGTGTAATGGTAGGGTGATTGTGAGATGAAATGGAGGACCTACAGTTTAACATGGGATCCGAACCACGGTGGAGGCCTGACATTCCACACATTCACAAGTTGTGATTAATACACGTCTTGTCAGAGCTGAAGGAAGAGATTGACAATCAGATAAATCTGTGCCGGAACAGAGGATTGAGCCCCGGACCGCCAGCAAAGAAGTCCGACACCTTACCCCTAGACCACCAGCTCATCCTGATATTAAAATTTAACAAAAATTCCACAGGAAATTATATATTTTAGCATCATTTGTGGAAAGTTTCATCATGGGATCAAAAGTGTTAATTATTGGCTCACTTGACACAAAACTACCCTTAACAGCTACTGTGAACGGAAGCAATGTGTTGAAAATAAAATGGAGGATACTGTAGCGGACATTATAAAAGTGATGCAGGTAGTTGCTTTGTCAAACCTGGCATTTGCTAGGAAATGTGAGGAGACAATTTGGTAACCATGTGTTGACTTGGAAAGATTTCTTGCAACGTACAGTACTGTACCATAATGTTCTGACCAACAAAAGAACTAGCCCTAAGGAAAATAATTTGGCCACAATGGCAATGTTTTCAGCTAGTATAGTTAATGTCACAATAGTTTATTTTAACTTGAGGTGGAGAAATAGAGAATACTCATTCTGAACTTCAACCTTAATTTTTTTAATGATTAGTAATTTGACTTGTATTAAAGTAAATAATAAAACTACCTTCTGCGTAAATTACCATTGCTTTTACCCCCAAAAAAAGTCTTTTGCATATCTCTCTATAAGTTATTAATTAGTCATTTTTTAATTTTCTATCATTGTATAGTCATTTAGCCATCAAGCCTCCTCATTGTCAAACATAAAATATATACACTTCCAAAGGTGTTTATATTTATCTATCTGAATTAAGGAAATAATTCTTATTTACTTAGAAAACTTCACAATATAAATTTTAAGTACTTTTATTGACTAAAATATCACAATTTATCATATCCATGCAACATTAGTAAGTACATTACAGTATTTTAATTTCAGACATTTTTTCCAGTAACAAAATTAGGAATGTTATTTTATTTTGTAAAAACACATAAAAATTACAATATCAATTCAAAAACACTAATAAAATGATTTTGTAAGCTGCAAATTGTGACAAATTAATGACCAACACAAGCAAGCCAATCGAATCAGGCCGAGGCTAGCTAAGTTTTGACGTGGGGAGGGCAAATCGATGTGAAACACAAGAGGCAGAGTAAGTTTCGCCCACATGTGTTGAAATGTTGAACAATCATTCAACAAGCCCGACACAAGCAAACTCTCTCTTACATCATGATCGCCATACTGTCTGTGGTTTTCAGGAGTTACCTATTGAATTTTATTTGAAAAGCCCTTTTGGCTCTATTTTAAACATTTACATGCACTATGTCACTCAACCATATTGTCTTTGAACAATTGTGTGACTGACTCATTTCAAAACACCAACTTGTAATACTTTGAGGAAACGGGTAAAGAGATTGGTGTGCATTTTATGTGCACAGCCTGGCAAGGCACTGTTTCCCTTAAAACAGTCAATTCACACTATTTTACCTCAAAATAAAGGCATATTAAACCTAGTATTTTACACATACAAAATAGGTCCTGTAATAGGGGTGTGCAAAGTCCAATTTTGCAATTCAAACCAAACTATCAAATATATTAAATATTCTCAACCCCAAATAAAAGTTTGAATATTTTTTGTTAGTTTTATGAATGAAAAAATATGTGGTTATTTATACATAATTTTATGTACTAAAATGACTTGAAATTGGTTTATTGCACAATTGTTTGTAGTATTTCATTTTAATATACCCTTCGAGGACTGGCGCCTTTGCATTTTTGCAACATCCATTATTTTCTAAATAATAACTAATAACACATACTTTAATAAATAATATTATTATTGAAGCAATATTATTGTATGAATATTTGAATAATATTGTATTTTTATAAATTTTATTTTAAAAAAATTACAAAAATGTTAAACCGTCACAAAAACATAGATTATTTTTAAAAATATAACAATATTGTAAGGTATTACATATTTTAAATTTTACTGTATTACAAAATTATTGATTACGTTTACATTATTACTCTTATTATTTTCTCATACTATCCTGATCAACCATTTTTCTCCAGTTTTACTTATGTTTTTGTTGAAAAAAGACTTCTTCCTTGATTTCCTTCCTTTAATTAGTATTTTTATGCCTAATATTGACCGTACGTGAATAGCAACTATAGCGAAATAAAGCAACGTGATAGAACTTTCAGACACGTGATAGAACTTTAACAAAATATGCAATGTAAACACAGCGGCAATGAGCCAAACGTATGACTGGCGCTGTTGCATATTCACAATATTCCTGCATAGTATCAGTTAAAACTCCCATATCTCAGAAACTTAACTTTTTTTTAAATGTTTGATTGCATCATACTACACAGCAGGAATTAATTGATGAATACTTGTACGGGATCCGACCTAATTACATTTAATTTTCAAAAATATTACAGCTGTTGCAAAAATGCAACAGTGCCAGTCACTTAAGGTTAAGTTACTATCATAACATACAAGTCAATTACTTCAGCTTTTTTCCAGATGAATATTAATTTGTAATGTATAAAACAGTCTATAATGGGATTTATTGACCATAAATTAAGTATTTTTGCCATCAATATTTTGATTGGCAAAGCTTTGCACACCTCTATGCTGTAATATGTAATTAGTTACAAATGAACAACTATTTTTATATCAATTTATTCAGAATTGTAGTAAAAAATACACTTCATGAAAAATAAATTATTAATACAAACTCTTAATGCAATTTTCACAACTATTGATTCACTTTACCAACATACATATAAAACAGACTGTAAAATTTATAAAAATCAATCAAGAGAAGGTTAATTATATGTGTTAGTTTACTAACTATTAAAAACATAACGGATCTAACACGTTGAATAGAATATAAGAATGTTAGTGTATTTATTGGTGCATTGACACTAAGTGACTATATCTTTAGTGGCATCGTAGTGAAACAAATACTCAACTTGTCAAACTTGAGTTTTTTATAAACTAAAAATAGCTCTTTAAATAAGAATACATTACCTCCCTTTTTTAATACTTTAGAAATTATGTTAGTAGTACTTTATTCATGAATAACATTCAATAGGCAACAAAACTAGGTAGGTTCTGAAAATGTTTTAGTATTTCTGTCATAAATATATAGAATTATTTAGTATGTTTATTATATATCTGTTTGCAAGTGTTGTAAGCAATTAAGTTCGACTGGAGTGAGCCATCATCATCCGTATATCTCCACACTTGCACCAGATTGAGAGGGTGGTGCTAGCCGCACATGACCATCCTGACAAACTCCTCATAGTTTATGTTCCCCTGTGAATCTTCCTGTCCAGCCAGCAACTGCTCCACTTCCTCGTCTGTCAACTTCTCCCCTGGAAAATAATTATTCATCCCAATTTTATTTCCTTTTAATTCTTTTATCACCGCATTTTAGGGGTTATAAGTTTATATACTTGTGAGTGGGTTAGATATGATGAAGGTTGAATTTGAGGAAGTGTAGCCACATTTGTGTGGAGAAAGAGGGGGAAACCATTTAGGGTAAACTAGGACACACCCGACAGAGATTAAGCTTCAATCTCCCTGTCATCAGCAGTCTAGTCTACTGGGAGAGTGACGCCTTAGACCATGCAGCCACCGAGGCAGGTGCCTTTTTATTCACTAAAGACACTTAAACACAACTTGGCTTTTGACTTACAAGACATCAGTAAATATGGGTTAGTCAACTTTTAACCTGGTGATAACTGATAAGATATATTTTGAGAAACCTACAAGCCAGCAGCTATTTAAATGTTTCCTGACTTTATAGCAACAGGCAACACTATTTACTACTAAGAAGAAATATTTTTATCCGCAATATATACATACAAGAAATTAAAAAATAAACTACAAGTACATAGTAAACATGCATTCAGTAGCACAACTAACAAACATTCTCATTTTAAAAAGAATGCCGAAGTAAAATTAAAATCGAGTGATCCCTTGACAAAGAACAAATAAATTGAATTACCTTTCTATTAGATTATTCAAAAGACTATGTTTGAACGCGATTATATTAGAAAAGTTCTTTATCAATCCAAAATAGACTCATCATGAGATAACACAAAGACTCCTGGCACCCATCTTTGTGTTAAATATGTATCATATTTTAAAACTTGTAAAATGGGTGAATGCATGAATATAATGAAAGATAATTGAGTAACAGCTTTTGTAGCTGTCAGTATCTACCTACCAATCCAAAACAAACACTCTAATATTTGCTGGCCACAATATGTAGGTAAAAATATAAAAAAAATATATTGACTGGCAGGCAATCAAAATGAATGTAGAAAAGTTGAGTTTGTCTATTTATTGATATTGGCATCAAACTTATCATTAAATTCTACTTTATAAATAATACAATTACCGTCAGTGATGATGTAGCTTTAAATAAACAAAACATATTTTAAATCAAGAAATGTAATCTTAAATGTTAATATTTGTTCCTGTATATTAGAGGTTTGTGTGTGTACATTTTTATTTTCCCTTTATGTCACTCTGGTAGTCAGTGCCATGGTGTTTTGATGATGGAAAGCACCCCGCACAAACCTTATGTGAAATGGCACTCTGTTAAATCGACTGAAATTTAAAAATGTTGCAGTTATTGAGTCACTGATCAATAGTTTCAATAGCTACGAAGCTTGAATTATTTTTTTTTCGAGAGCCATTTGAAATGCTATATAAAGTGTCAATGGGTGATGATATGGCTAATAAATGTTCTAGGTGATAATAGACCATCTCTTCATATAGATTCAAATTGGCTAACCTCAACAAAGTACACTTTTGGTAATACTAATGCCAGCGATACTTTTAACCAATGTTTTGAAAATGTTACGATTTCAGCTATGCAATTAGAAAATAAAAACTGTTTTAAATTAAAAAAGACTTGTAAACTTCTTAACCCCTTCTTTTACAGGCAAAACGACTCATTTAAAAAAGCTTTTATCACATTTGTAAATGTGATTTAAACATCCAGTACATGAACCTCTCTATACATCATATTAACAAAAATAATATGTGTGGTGTGTAAATTAGAATTAAGTGCTTTAACTGATGAAGACTAGCCTTTCATATAGTCTCATCAACTGTTTCCAGGCTGTGGCTGAGTCAGTTTAGTAAAATGCCTCCATTTTCTTCTATCCTTTCCCCACTCTTCCTACTTGCTTCCATTCTTTTCCTCTCACTTGCACACTTTCTTTCATATGCTCCTCCCATCACTTTATTGGCCTCCCTTGCGGTCTTTTTCCAACATACTTCATTTACAATGTTTTCTTCGGCATCCTCTCGTTTTCCATCCTCATTAGATGTCCATACCATCTCAGTGTTGCTTCCTCTATTATCTTATGTACTTCCTGTACCTTCNCTTCATTCATAATCTTGTTTCTCCTCATGACAGCTAACATGCTCCTCACAAACTTCATTCCCGTGGCCTCCACGTTCCTAGTCTCTCTTACATTCACTGTCCATGTTTCTGTTGCATATGTGACCATGGGACCAACACTTTCTTACACTTCTATTCTTTATAGGAAGCCTACCTAGTGGGTTCCACTTAGCCTCTCCTACTCAAAGTGGTGTACCCCGAGATTTGAGTAGCCTGGTGGAGGTTGGGTTGAACCCCAGCGTAAACCAGATTAGTGCAGACGAGAGACAGGAGACTGGTCAGCAAGCTTGGGACAGGGTCTGGCCAGTTGGCTGGGAGTGAGAGGTTTGATAGACTGGTCAGCAAGCTTGGAACAGGGTCTAGCCAGTTGGCTGGGAGTGAGAGGGTTGATAGACTGGTCAGCAAGCTTGGAACAGGGTCTAGCCAGTTGGCTGGGAGTGAGAGGGTTGATAGACTGGTCAGCAAGCTTGGGACAGGGTCTGGCCAGTTGGCTGGGAGTGAGAGGGTTGATAGACTGGTCAGCAAGCTTGGGACAGGGTCTGGCCAGTTGGCTGGGAGTGAGAGGGTTGATAGACTGGTCAACAAGCTTGGAACAGGGTCTAGCCAGTTGGCTGGGAGTGAGAGGTTTGATAGACTGTTCAGCAAGCTTGCGATAGGGTCTGGCCAGTTGGCTGGGAGTGAGAGGGTTGGTGATGAGCTAAGTCAACATCAGCACCCATAGCTTCAGTTAGGGAAGGTTACCGCCGAGAGAAGCTCTATCTGAGGACTTAAAAGCGACAGCCTCCCTATACTCAGGTGTAGCCATGACAGGGATAGTAAGCCGGTGACCAAAACAAACCAGAGAATTTGAGAAAATAAAGTAAAATGCCAAATAAAAATGACATCTTGAAATTGAATCAAAGTATCTAAACTCTGTACGTTGCGATAAAATCCCAAAATTTTTGAATTTTGTAAAAATCTCTGAGTCGAGTTCAAACAATTACTAAAACTTGACTTTAACTTGAATTTTCAAATACTTGTACATCCTTATTGAATATGTCCTTAAACACATGTCCATTCATGATTTGGCATTAAACTTTTCTTTTTGCAGTATTTTGGTATTCCTTTAGTTTTGTTAGAACAAAATCAAGACAGAGATTGTCTTCTAGAGACCTTCCCTACATATTTGTTTAGCATCTTTGTAGGGAGTGAAGTGTGTTTGTCATTATATCACTATCAGTCTTTGCTGTAGTTTTTCCCAGGAATAGCTAATTACAAATAAAGACAAAGACAACTAAGTTTACGATATGTAGCTAGCTAAACATCACTTACCCAGGGTGCTTAGCAAATGTCTGAGCTCTGCTGATGAGATGAAGCCATTACCATCCTTGTCAAAGTGGCGAAGACCTTCAATAAAGTCGTCTGCGGTGTCAGAGGTGCGTCCTTTTGAAATGGCCTGATAGATAGGTAGGAACACTTCAAAACTGATGCGCTCATCTATAAGATAAACAACCATGCATGACTTGGATGTAAGCACAAAAAATACTTGCACAAATATATTTATAGCATCCTTTATCAGGGTGTTTACATCTGTCATATAAATCAATTTTTATTATTTTTCCACCTTAACACAAGTATCAATGACTCAATTAAAAAACTGCCAAGAAATTAGATCACAAATTCTCTCAAAGTGAGCTCCTCATTAAGAATCTTAACAATTTCCAACATATAATATGTAGGGGCATGCAAAATTCACATTTGTAATAAAACGAATTTTTACACGAATTCTACTGTTTTCACAAGAATAACTTGAATTTAAGCTTTTTTTCCTAAATAAACACAATTTCTTTGTAATCTGACAAATACCACATCATGAAATATAATTTTCAAAGTGGTAACACTGGTGATAGCACTATACCAGGGCTGCCGTTTATATAAATAGAATCTGTTTTTACTTATTTCATAGGTATAAAATGGATCACAGGAAAAATTAGTGTTTTCAAGATATTTAAGCTTTTTATGATCTGAAGTTAGCATTAAAAATTACAATTTCTACTTTTACACATTATGATACCTGAATTTCAATAGATCAATTCTTTGTTTACAGCCTTTAAAAGATTTCACGCTAGGTGCAAGCAAGGACATTAATATATATGGACTTTGCTACAGGCAGTCATATTTGGCAAAATTATATCTTCTTAATTTTTATTACCTTCTCCATATTTGATAGTAGTTTAGTCTTCTATGATGACATGTTTCAATGCTATTATTTGGTCGAAGCGCAAGTTGATAATCGATTATTTCTATATTGCTATTTAGTGATAAATAAAATGATAGAATATTAGGAAAATGGTAGAGCACAAATAAAAGTAACAATGATTATAAGCTAGAAGAATATAAGACAAAATGAAAGAATAATAATAATAGAGGGAAAAAAAAGGGAAACATAAAAATGGACAAAAGAGGTTAGGAAAGGAGGTAATGCTTTAAAATATTATATATGAAAAAAGTGCATTGAGCAAAAACATTTAGTGATAAATAAAATGATAGAATATTAGGAAAATGGTAGAGCACAAATAAAAGTATTTGTAAGACTCAAAGGTAATGATATTGATTGATACATCAAGTTTGATATTACTAGGTGTAAAATGATTTGTGCGTATTTATATTTGATTTTTCTCTGAATATGTTAATAAATAGTTAAGTACACAATATGAACGAAAAATTTAGACGGTTTTATCCTAGTTTTTTTAACAAATACTAATTTGACTCGTATTTACATGAATAATAACATCGCTTTCAGCTTATAATATCGCTTTTTGAGAAAAATAACACCACTTTTCCCCTAAAAATAACCTCAACTTTTGCATGTCTCTAATAATATGGCTACTAGGATTCCAAATACTTCAGAAACCAATTTGTTTGAAATAAGAGCAAATATGGACGAATTTTACTATAAAAAAAAAGACTAGATATGGAAATCAGATTCAAATGCAATTATTGTATTTAAGTTTAATTTTCATAATAAGGGTCTTATCTGAAAGTTATAAAAGTTCTCTGTTTTATCTGCAGGGGCTCCTCCTTCATCCTTTCATTACTCATCCTTGTCACTCCTAGCCTGTATACTGCCATATAGGGACATCGTACGCCCTGTACATAAATCCTTTACACTTCTACGGTACATCTCTACCCCAGACAAGACTTGTGACGCTTTTTAAAAGGTCTCTGTTTGCCTCCCTTTCTCTCCAATTTCTCTCATTTAATATTAAATTAATATTATACTAATGTTTTTAATTCTGATTTAGGAACGCACTACCCGTGGATATGAGGGCCCTACTGTAACTTGAAAACACAAACTATTAGGAAGTAAGGCACATATAAACTAAGGATACCAAGCTTGTCATTAAAGCTTGGAATCAAGATCGGAAGTTTTGTAAGCTCGTCATTTTCAAGCTTCCTCTTGATGTACACACCAATCCATTTTTAAAGTGCAATGGTAAGTATAGGCTATTTAATTTAAATTATACCTGCAGTTTCACTTATAAATTGTTAGATAACTTAACAGATTGTAAAAATTAATATCAAATTTCACAATAATAACATAAAAGAGCTCTAAAACTACTTTTGAACAATGAACTAATTCAATATTTTGTTCCATTTTGAATAAAATTATCCATGATTGAAGTTGGTTGCTTTGCCATGGCAAGGCTATGAAAATAAAAATAGCTATATAGATCACTAAATACATCAATAATCATTATTTTTTCTATTTTTATATGGTCCGTCCTAAAATTATAAATAATTTCAGTTAGGCTAGATTAAAAAATTAAGATTGAGAATATGTATTTAATTTAAGATACGGTATTTAAAATTTGTATAAATACACTCAACTAACAAACTAGCATTATTTACCATTTAGTTACAAAAGCATGTTGGTTAACTTATCTAAAATCAGTGTTAATCAGCATTCCAATAAATGTTATCAAATTTACCATATTTAAATAAAAATATGCATTTACTATTTCATAAGGTTTACCAGAAATATTATTTTGACCGTCTTATTTTTCATTTTAAAGTTTGAACATCTACTTTTAAAAGCATTAAAAATTGAATTGAAAAAAATTTCGCAATAAAATAATTTCTAGCAGGAGCCCATAAAACATGCATGTGCAACTGTGAATAAAGAAATGGAATTGGAACAGAAGACGTGCTCATAAGGGGGCGGCCAGACGGGGCGAGCGAACGACTAAAATATAAAATAGAACACATTGGTTGTAATGAGAGGTGGCCAGACTGGAGCGTGTGAACGAGCAACTGAGCACACACGTGCTTGAAAGATAGAACTGGTTCTATTTTTCAAGCGCGCGTGCTCGACCCAGTACAGTCTAGTTTACAGGTGCTAGGCAATATTATTATATGTTGGTTGATTGAGTGCTAGGAAAACTTCTCATTTTGACATTTTTATTAATATCGATAGACCTGTTTATCACACTTGCTACTAACGGTCTAATTTATTTGGTAAGATCATAAACCATACCTATGTGTGTTTTTATATATATATATATATAACTGATATGTTAAAATACTTCAATATTATCAAAGTAGGCCTTTACAAATAAGAATCACCATTAGTGTAGAAAGAGGATGAGAAAACCACCACAATAAATCACTTGTTAAAACCACCCTCAATTCACTCAGCCAAGAGTCGGAGCCTCCTCGTCAACAACTAACGAGAGCTATCTGATAATCATGCGCTATTATACTAATGTCGACTAATACACTATTTAAACATAAAACATTTCAAATTTCTGTTTGTGATTCTTACGTTTTCTTATAGGAAGTATATTTTGGGGAAATACTAGCTTATTGAAATGTCAATTTTTACCTACTTTTTTTAATGCCAACAATTAAAAGAAGTTTGTAAATTGACGTGTGATTTTAATGTCTTTAAAGACACGAGTGTTGAAACCATTTAATTATTTATTCTATTCTATTTGAGTGGTGTTCTTATATTTAAATTACCTTTTTTTAAAGTGTTATTTCTAATTAAGAAACAAATATTTCCATTTTTTAGACTTTTTCTTTCAAAAGTATTTAATAGGCCTATTTATAAAAATGTGTCATTCTTATTTCAAGAACATTGTGTTGTTTTCATATATTTTTAAAATCTCATGTTTTAAAGATGTGATATTTTATTTTATGTTTGTTTTGACTGGTGACATTTTAAATATACTATTTTACTTTTAAAACATTTACATTTTAAAACTATGAACATACTCAAACTCGACAGCTATTTGAAATATTCAGCTTGAGTTCGACTTAAATGAAAAAACCCAAGCTTGCAGACCCCTACTAATAATATAACTTGATAACATTCTATAAAATATGATGATCATAAAAAAGTTTTAGTTTTCTAAAGTTTTCTTCTTTTTGTGTTGTCACTTTAGTTACCCCCATTTCAATAATATGAAAGAAAGATATAGGCCTAGTGGTTTGAATTGCCATAGAAATGGATAAAGAATTCGCTAAATTTTTGTGGGTGAATAGTAAGATTCCCCTTGAGAAATTTGAGGGTTTTTTTTTTACAAAAAAAAACAGTGACCTTGCAGTGTTGTTAGTTCCATAAGACACAAAAAAAAAAGACTAAATTAAAACATTTACACACATGACAACTTTGAATGGAAATAACTATTCTTTAAATGTATAAAGCCATCCGAAATCTTATTTTAATCGAATTTAATAGACACATAACGTTAGTTTAAACTTGGTTGATTTTTTTTATCTAATTTTATTATGATTAAATATAACTATATATCTTTTAGTGTATCGGGGATTTTATATTTGAAGCCATCTAACTTCTATCTTGAGCCTTGTTAATAATTGAGTTTCTGTAAGAGGGTTAAGTTAAATAAAGATATGCATGAGAGTTTGATTTAAATGTTAATTCACTAAAAGATCTAGGCCTACAATCTGTGTTGGGGGAAGGGACTAAAGAAATAATATCCCATTTGCAAGATTTCAGTTTGCTACAGAAAAAAAGGAAGGTGTTTCAGGCGTGGTTGCTGCATATTTTTGTATCTCGCAATACCTTGTGAAAATGGCGATCATGACTTTTTTTTTGTGTTTTATGTAAGCTACTAATTAATAACATTGCAAGTTAAGGTTTATTTATAAAAAAAATATTTTCTCACTAGTCCTAACCATAAAATTTTTAAGCTGGTTCTTTTATCATGCTCATGCTCATGCTCTTACTCTATCAAACAATGAAGTTTCTCTAAATAAAACAGCACAAAATTCCCATAAAAAAGAAAACTTACAAGAATATTTTTAATCCAAACGTGAAAACTAGTCCTAAGGCTAAAATAAATTTTCTAGAGATAATTTTTAAAATGTGAATGTAGGCCTTGCTGCTTATCAAAAAAAAATTTGTCAGAAGCTTTAAAGACACAAACTACAATTAGATTGTAGAGTTAAGATTATATTTTTAAATGTCATTCATGATTATTATAGCCTATCAATAAAGATCTGAGTTAGTCAAAATAACAACATTTCTCACCAGGCTTGTGTTGATGCGTAAACTTCTTCACATCAGACTCTGTTGGATTCTGCCCTAGAGCTCTCAAGACATCACCAATTTGGGTGACATGAATCTTACCATCCCCCCGCGAGTCAAACAGCTGAAATGCTTCTTGAAACTCTGAAACAAAAATGAACAAATGAGGAAAAACTTATTAAACTTTGATTAGGTACACTTTAAATGGACCCACCCTGGCAGTACAAAAATAAACTCCGCTATCCTAATAAGAATATAGTATATATGCATACCTTCCACTGATGTCATTATCCTATTTGCTGGCTCATAGCCATACATGATGTATGCTTTGTTTTAGAATGACTTTTCTCAACTGTCAAAGCGAATGCGTTTCGTCTAATATGAACTTCTTAGTCCAAATTGCAAAAACATACCTTCGTTAGTAGTAGTAAATGTAATAAACCTCCTCAGTATGTAATTTAACTTTCAATCTATGACCAAATATGGTGAAGCTGGCTAGTGGGGCGTGTCTGATGGTGAGTCATTTCAAGACATGACCTATTTTCAAACTTACCGGCCAACTGGTCTTCAGAATAGGAAGCCTGAAAGAAAGAAACAAGAATTTTGAGTAATATCAACAATGTAATAATCTCTTAACGAAAATAATATTAAACACCAAAAATATTGCTATTTACCATGATTCTAACGTTGACTAGAAACAGTTGTTCACAAAAACACAATTTGCAAAGATTGGATATATTCAAGAAAGTCCATCCAATTATTTATCAACTTGGCAATTCGTTATTATTGTAGTTTATACATAATCTTACTAGGGAGCGCTTCTTATGTTTAATATTTAGGATAGATGGATTTTATTTCACACGTATTACTTCATCATCAACAGCAATGTTGGTTGATAAAAAGCTTGGAATTACTTTTAGGAAATGTTATTAATGTAATTATAATAAAACGTGGGGATTAAAGTTTTAATTAAATTCAGGGGCAGATTCGGAACTATTTACTGTGAGGGATACCGAGGGGGAAGGAGGGTATAATTTTGACAAATTTTAGACTTAAAAGTGCTGTTTTAGGGTCTTAGGGCCCCATGCTATTAGATATAAAATAAGAAAAATGTTTAAAATTGAGAAGAATGTATTTTTTAAATATAATTTGTATAGTGATTTTTCACATAGTAATTAATCTTAAGGATTCCTACGGAAGTTGGAAACCACAAACGAATTCCCTACACCATCTCTCCTTTACCCTACTTGTAATTAGCGATAGAAAAATACGATCCTTAACCGTAATACAGAGGAGGCCTAGCTGAATACCTTCGGAAAACAAATGCGTAAGGAAACCAGAAGCTCGCCTTATGCAGAATTTAAGCTTAGATATTCT
This sequence comes from Timema genevievae, assembly GCA_902155825.1. Lineage (NCBI taxonomy): Eukaryota > Metazoa > Arthropoda > Insecta > Phasmatodea > Timematidae > Timema > Timema genevievae. Next base: position 111,442 of record CABFWO010001532.1, on the reverse strand, counting down.
GTTCACTTCTTGAAAGACCTTAAAAACGTAGAGCAAGATTAGCCGTCACAAATAGGCACCAAGCTTAAACATTCTCCTACAACATTACTCCGAGTCCTTGAGGACGCGGAAAGCTGAATAGGAACATAAACATCAAGGGGGATGTAATGTTACTAAATAGGTTTAATTTTATCTGTTCTTTTAGCATACCGGTAGCCTGCTATACTATTTCTTTAACATGACATCAATACATCATTACATTTAAACTTCACAACTTTCCAGTTCACTGCTGACAAACACAATGATAATCCAACATATGTTTTACCATGTCATAGATTACAGGTATCACAACACTCCTCAAGGTACCAAAAGTTAAGGTGCGATCACTGAACATTCCACTATCTCCCCCTTACGGTCTTCCTTTAGAATGGTGAGTATGCGAGCCTCCTGGCTGGTTGAATGGGCCGTCGTGGTTTTTCTTCTGCAGCCTCCTGTTTTGCTCCTGTATCCCTCCTGTCTTCTGGATTTGACTGCTGTGCACCTCCTAATGTCCATGAAGAGTCCCTCTGCATTGCTTGACTCGACCCATCACCAATGACGGGGCTGGGTGTGGACAAAAACGAGTGATCCTCAGTACCGATGTCCTGTTCCCCCCTATTAATAGGAGAATCAGGCCCAACGGGACTCTTTGGGAGATGATATAATTATTCGGACTGATACAAGGTAATGCCGCAATCCTTTGGCTCAAATGACGTTTCACTACAGCTCCTGAGCCTAACTTCACAAACTATAGTCTTTCACCAAACCTCTTGTGAATTATATCATTTTCCCAAATAACTTTGTTTTGTTTAAAAACTTTGACCAAAACACTTTCACTTACATTAAAAATTGTTTTCCTTCTTCCAGAATATCTTCGCTGTATTCCTTGCTTATAGGATACATGGGCCCTTATTAACTCCGTGCTTTGGTTGTTTTGACCATCCGTTCTATTGTTGATGACATCCAATGGTGTTCGCAAAGCTACAACCATCATCAACATCGCTGGGGAAACCCCAGTGGTTAGATGAGGGGTGTTCTTATAATACATTAGAATCTCTGTCAAGGCCATATGAACATCTTTTCCAGCAATAATGGCCCTCTTGATAGCTCGTTTAAGCTAGCCAGCACCATTTTCTCTTTGTCCATTGGTTTGTGGGAAATGTGGTGCACCTGCACGATATGTTATGCCATGTAAGTCACAAAAATCAATATATTCTTTTGAACGAACGAGTTGACTGCCATTATCTAATACCATAAGTTCTGGTAATCCAAATCGAGCAAATAAGACCAACATGGCTCGAATTGTGGCTGTTGTAGTTACTGAGAACATTTGGCAAATTTATAGCCACTTATAGTGAGCGTTGATTAACATCAAATAGGTTTTCCCACTTATGGGCCCCAAAAAAGCTAAGTGTATATGGCTCCGAGGCTTTTCTGGCCATCTCCATGGCATAAACTCACACCTGTCAGGGGGAACTTGTAATTTCTGGCATGAACCACAGCCTAAAACGAAATTATCAATTTATTTGCCAAGTGCTGGCCACCAAAAGTAATTTTTGGTCATAAGTTTGGTTTTAGCTATTCCAAAATTTGGCTTATGCATTTCTTCAAAACCTTATTTCGTAAAGCTAAAGGAATTACCATTCTGTGTCCTCGGAAAAGGCATTCTTGATATATAATGTAATTCACTAGATACTGTCTGAAATGACTTAACGTTATTTTGTACAGAGCTAATGTTGAGAAAAATCTGTAAGATAGCGTTTGTGTCGCTGAGAAAAAGATGCTAACGGTCCATCTCATTAAGAACCAAAAAACCTATCTTCGTCAGCGGTGGACAGGAAAATTTCGGGCTGATGTTTTGGGTAGGGCAGAGAGGGTGGGGAAGGGGGCGGATTAGCAGGTAGACAGTCTTCTTCTCTGGCTATTATGAATGAAAACTGTAAGTCAGGGACCGAACTATTATTATCATTGCGTCTTACTAGCCGTTCGCACTTACGCTAATGTGTAATGGTAGGGTGATTGTGAGATGAAATGGAGGACCTACAGTTTAACGTGGAATCCAAACCACGGTGGAGGCCTGGCATTCCACACATTCACAAGTTGTGATAAATACACTTCTTGTCAGAGGTGAAGAAAGGGTTTGACGATCAGATAAATCTGTGCCGGGACGGAGCATTGAACCTCGGACCCTCAGTACACAAGTCCTTACCCCCAGACCACCAGATCACCCTGGGTCCGAACTAAACCGTCGGTTCATTTTTAAAGTTAACCTTAACTTGATTTAAACACTAAGCTCATTTAGTTTATTTTAACGATGATTGGTGGACAGAGTTCAAATCCCGAATGTGTAAACAAAGGGTACATCTTTCTAAATGGTTTCCCTTTGTCCCTCCACAGAAATGTGGGTACATTTCCTCTGTTTTAGATATTGCTATACGAATTTTCTAGGCCGGAGCTGCTACTTTTCATTCAAGTAGTTCCTCATTTGTCCTTTTAATGCTGAGTTTATCTTGTTACAAGCCCACTGCTTCACAAAAAATTCTGGAAGCACTTGAATCCGGAACCTCTGGATCTGTAGCCAGGAACTGTGACCACTAGACCACAGAGGTGGTCCCGTTGACGCTAAAACAAAGAAAATTCTTGTGACTATGAATACCCCATGGTCCATGGCATTTCAAACATAAACATGATATTACTTTTATATGCTTTTAATACTGTCCTTAATTGGCTAGAGCAGAGATTCCCAATCTCTTTTATTTCAGGGAACACTTAGTTGAAGAAAATGTTTTCAACCCATACTTGTATAAACTCTGAAATATAATTCATTTTTCTATTAAATTTAGACAAAAATTAAAATTAACATCTATATGCAGTTGACAGTAATTTTGTTTCTCTATTGGTGCTCTCATCTACTTGTAGATAAAATAAATAGTCTGTTTAATTTAAATTTTTTCAACATTATGTTGACAGATATCCTCAGAAATACATCAACCTATTGAATTAATGGACAAAGGCACTTTTGTTCTTCAGATTATTTTATAATCATGTCTTAAACAATGATATGAGAACCTGGCCCAGATACATTTTCGCCAGTAACATGTGCTTTTTTTTCCAATCAATTAAAGAACTTTTAATGATGGCTGTGATGCACTTTAAATTAAACCCTTTTTTCCATTTTAGTTGATGTCTTGTTTTGTGATTTTAAAATATGCTCTAAATAGTATTCTGATGGTTTATGGGACTCAATAGTTCTTGGAGCCATTGTGTCTTTGTCCAGTTCTCCACAAAATATACAGATATAAACTGATCGGTCACAATATTCATGTCAAGTGAAACTAAAAGCTAAATCTATCTATGCACTATTCTATAGGCTTAAAACTGGAACTAGCATAAAATTTATCACGAGATGATTTGTTTGGTTAAAATCTTAAGAAATTTTGGTAGCACATTCTATACATTTCTGGTATCCTTTTAGCTAGAGCTTCTTTTTGCATTCTCATGCTCAATTTCATGAATAGCTTATAAAAAGTTTAAGTGAAACCAATTCTATTTTCTGTGCACTACTGACTATTCAATATGTAATGATTGTGATTTTCCTAATGTATGAAAATAGGGTTTTAATATCTTGCGCATTATTTGCCATTAGTTATGCTTTATAAATACATTCAGCTTTATCGTAAACACTTTTTTATTATAACTATAGTTGCAAGCTATCTATCGTTTTATATTCATATATATCACAGTGAAATAAAATTCTCCACATTCTAAGTTTTCACTTACACATGGTTTGTGATTTGTTGTTGCTTGTTCTATTAAAATATCTGTTTCCTTCCGGTTAGTACAAGGAATAAAGGTAAGCTCTAATTTAGTGTTTTATGTCTCTGTTATTTTAATTTAAAGAAAATAAATCTCTTAAGATTTTTTTAAATGGTTGCATCATGTTTCTTGCATTAATTGAGATACGTTAATATATCTTTCATATTTCTTTGAGTTACTTTGGTTTCAAGTTCTTATTCTATCACAGCAAATGCCATGCTGTCTTCAAGACTGATTTGTTTCAATTAGTATTTTTCTAATTTTAAAGTAGAAATAAATACATAGTGTATTTTTTATGATTTTTTTAGATGCCATCGGTTACACTCAAAGACGTTGATCAACAGAAGTTCGTAAAGGCATTTGCAGCCTTCCTTAAGAAGTAAGTTTATTTATCACTAATGGCTTGTGACTCAATTAAATGCATTATGTCTAATCTAGGGATGGCAAATCTATAGCACGCGTAGATTAAAATGTTTTTGGCATGTTATAATTTTTTATATACAGTAATACTTTGACATCCATATAATTAATGAACTTTGTGAAGTCAACTGTTAGAAATGGTTGAGGTTCACACTTACGTTTATCTTGTGTGCTGTTCAAGACAAGTGGTGATAGTATGCTTGATTCGTCCCAGTTTTGGCTCTTTTCCGTTATGGGACAATGTTTAAATATTTTATTCACTTTATTATACACTCAAGTGTATACTATGACCTACATGGAATCAAATGATACCAAGATGTATACACTTTTAATAAACACTACATCTAAACAAAACTACAACAAATCGCCCAAATCTAATTCTAAATGTAAATATTGACAATGACTTGTAACTTTCCTGTGATGTTTTGCAATACACCTGTGATCCTGCGGACTGAAACGACTTTGACTTGCAACTTTATTGAGATGCTGCACACTTAAACTGATTTGACATTGTATGATGAGTCCACCCACGTTTAAGTATTATGTGAAATAGATTATTTTATTTATAATTAATAATTTTATTTATTAATAGCCTACATGAAAGGTTAGGTTAAACTTGGTTGGGAAAGTGTCGTAATAATGAATGGGTCAAACCATATCAAGTGGTTGCATTGGTTGCCTCAGGGTCATTCCACGCCAGATAACTTTGTGCATGTGCTCTCAAGTCTCGTATTTAAAAAAAAAAATTTTTTTTAGATACCTATGATATAAAATCAAATAATATTTTTCAGATTTTTCAGCCCAAAATTGGGTTCAAGAGGGATTTTTGAAAATTTCAATTTTCACACAATTTACGTTATCACACTTTCTGCGTCACTTCAGAAAAATCCTCCTAGTTTGCTTATTTTTTAGCCAATTGGGCTTATTTTGGTACCGGTAGCAAATTAAAGCTAAATTTTTTCTCTTTTGAAATAAGTTTATAAATGTTAATGAGTGCCACACAAAAGTTTTCCTGAGCATTTAAAGTGAATTTTGGTGACCTGGTGGTCTAGGGGTAAAGTGTCGGACTTCTGTGCTGAGGGTCCGGGGTTCACTCCTCGGTTCCGGCACAGATCTATCTGATTGTCAAACCCTTCCTTCACCTCTGACAAGATGTGTATTAATCACAACTTGTGAATGTGAGGAATGCCAGGCCTCCGCCGTGGTTTGGATCCCACGTTAAACTGTAGGTCTTCCATTTCATCTCACAATCACCCTACCATTACACACTAGCGTAAGTGTGAACAGGTAGTAAGACTCGGTGCTAATAATAATAATAATAATAATAAAGTGCATTTTAGTCTTTTGTATCATGGTAGGTTCCATACGCTATAACTCGCAAACTGCAACTAACATATTACTTTTTTTTTAAGAGTGAGCTAACCATGTATTTGTTATAATTTTAAAATAAAAAGGGTGTTATTTGTGTGGCCATCGAATTAAAGTAAAATTTTTACTTCAAAATCAACTTTTTTGAACAGGTTTAAGGTCTCTTTGAACCTGAAAGAACTCACACATTTGTGAGATTAGTTCAAATTGTACCCATTTATGTTACAATGTCATCTAATGTTTTGATTACATTATTTCACTGTTAGCTTACCTTTGTAGTGAAAGGTCAAATTACACCGTTTTATACTTTCTTGCTACCGTATAGGTAGAGAAAGTATTCTGATTATTGAAAAAAAATCAAACTATAGATTTTGATGAACTTCGATGTTTCATAACCCCCCAAATCCGAAAAAATTGTTTTAGCATTTCGTTCTGTCTGTCTGTCCTTCTGTACTTCGGAGTAGAGCCTAAACTATTTTACCGATCAGGCTAAAACTTGGTTCAGGCTAAAACTTGGTTTTCATTGGGTTGCCCTGAGGACTTTTGGAATTAGATATCTAACCCAAAAATTAAGGGTAGTTTCCTTAAGGACGAAAAGAGAAAAAATAGATTTCATCAAATTGGCTCTAACAAATTTGGTTAAATTTCATTTCTAAGCATTGATCAATACTACAAACAAAATTACTACTCTCAATTTCTCGTCAAAATGACAGTTTACCAGTCTGATGTGTTAATTCTAATTTTCTATCCTATCTCTGTTACTCTTTGAGATATGAAATTATCATTGCAAATATATAGGTCTATTTATGATATAAAAAATTTTTGAAACATATATATATATATATATATAACCTATAAAACCAATAATTTTCAAGACACACACACATATATATATATATATATATAAACTTTTCTTATAGCCTACTAAAGGTGAAGTATTGCGACCATAAAAAAATCTAACCCGAGGTGTTGATAGGTGTCGACGTTTCATGACCCTCTGTACCCTAAAAAGTGTTTTTTGTATTGCCGTCCGTTTTTGTATGTTTAACCCTAAAATTAAGAGTAGTTTAATAAAGGGTAAAAAGAGAAAAAATCTATTTTCTCAAAATAGGCTCTAACGATTTTGATTAAAACTCGTACCTAGGAATTTATAAAGATTATAAATAAAATGGCTATTTTCATTTTCTCTTGAAAATGAATTTTAGGGTACTTAACAGAAGCGGAAATTTTTATATCTCCACAATTATTTTGGATACTAAATAATCATTTGCAAAATTGTAGTACTATTAAAATTAAAAAAACTTTTATTTTGAAATATATATTTATAAAAACAGTAGTTTCTGAGATATTAGTAAATATATTAATACAATTTTGTGAGCTTTAGTTGTATGTATATAAATGTTAAGTTTTAATGCATTCATTATCTAATGACATAGAGTAAGTAAATAAGTAAGTCTTTCAAAATGTTGATGTTATTTTTCCTTTAATATCTTAGGGCAAATGTATGTACAGCAATGATCTCTATCATTTTAGACTCATTAGTAAATATTTACCTTTTTTATTATTCATAAATGACGAATTTAGATAACCATAACCCCAAGTAAAGAATATGATACCTAGATGGAGTGATCCTCACTAAAAGCATAAATAATAGCTTTGGCTATTTGATTCCCAAATAAAATGCTAAAAGTTTTACCCGAAAGTCTTTTCCTTTTCAAGAAGTTAGCGGAAAACTCTACATTTCATATATGGTTTGTCACAAAGCTCTGGAACAAAAACTATTATTCTTGTCACATTCTAGACTAAGACTTATTTCGTTCATCATTTGGCCATTTTGTTTCCTTAGGCCTTAAATTTCATGCCGAACTTGACACTTGCAGCTATATATAAAAAATTCAAATGTTGGAAGAAATTCTTTTTTAGAAGGATTAAAGTATCAGGACTTAATTTTTTTTGTAATTACCATGTTAGGGTAGTTTTTGTAAAAAAAAAAGTTGGGCCCTGATTCGTCTTGTTGTGTTTTTACTCAAAGCCCCCCACCACAAATAAGCCACTTCAATTTTCTTTGTAAAATTTACAGATAGGCTAAATAGGCTATATCTGTTGGGAAATCTGAAAAAATGTAAATTTTGCACACAGCAAAGTGCTATAGTAGTAAATGCCAGTGAAAAGTTAGTTTTATAGGTGCCTATTTTGAAGAGCATTGACCTAAAAGTGTTTATGGTGTTTGTGGCCAAAGAAATACACTGAGAATGGCCACCGTTTTTAAATGAGTTAACATTAAAATAAGCTTTATTTTAAACTACTAATATATAGGGGTATCACATAAAAATATATATATTTAAAAAAAAGGTCAAGTCAAGCAAGCAATTAATTTGAAGTTAGTAGGATGGACCCGAATAGATTGTATGGACTAGTTTTCTTACTATGGCATTGATGCCTCTAGTAACAACTTATCGTTAGGCTTTTGAAAGGAACGTTGTCATTCCACTACCAAAGAAAGCTGGAGCTGTTTAATTCGAAGAGGACACCAAGTCTCATGACACATGCAAAGTAAGTAATCACATCGATAATACATAAAGAGTGGAACAAAAGATAGAAGCAATACTTGGAGATGATCAATATGGATTCAGAAAACAGAAGAACCAGAGAAGCCATACTGTCTTTGAGGATGCTATTAGAAAAACAAATACATTGCATTTGTAGATATTGTTCTTATCTTTTTTAGCACCATGTCTTACTACCCCTTGAGGTTATACGCCTTGTGGATATCAAAAAAGCAATTGATTATGTGGAATGGAATAAAATGTTTGAAATTTTTTAGAAAACTTGGGATTAAGTAGAACGACTGAATAGTAATATACAACTTGTGCAAAAATCAAACAGCAATATGAGAATTAATGTGCATAAAGAGGAAGCTAAAATAATAAAAGTGTTAGAAGATAAACTTTTCAAACACTTTGTTTTGCTGATGGAATTGCTATTTGTGCTGAAAGTGACAAGTATTTTCAAGAACTACTGAAAAGTATGAATGAAATATATAAAATTGGATATAACATGAGGATCTACGAAAGAAAAAAAGTCGTAATGTGCAGTGAAGGAGAAATCAATCAAATTAATATAGAACTACAAATAAGTCTACAGCAATTAATGGTGCTGTGCAAGCATTGAAGTAAAATAAACAAAGATAACAGAAGCTAGAATAGCTGGCTAGAATAGTGCAGGTGAAGAAAGCTTTTCATAACAAGAAGACATTACTAACTTCGACTAGCGTAAATTTGGAAATCGGGTAAAGGTTCCTAATGGCAGATGTTTTGAGTGTTGTGGTTTATGGATGTGAAACTAGTGCATCTGAAAGAAAGCGATTAGAAGCATTTGAGATGTGGTGCTACAGAAGATTGTTGAAAATATCATGGACGGTGATGCTTGCTAAATTCTGATTGACTGTAAAAAAATTAATATTCTATTTTACTTATGAAGTAATAAAATTAATTTTGATCTTTGCATCTACATACATTTGTATGAAAGTAATTTCTCAATAAGTATGATGATTTGAATTACAGAAATCGACTAGCATTTTAAAAAGGCCTTACTTTGTGTGTTATATAAACAGAAGCTGACATGATAGGAAAAAACCTCATTCTTCCAAATGACATGTACATATTTTTCATGAATAATATTTCCGTCATAAAACGTTAAAACAAATGTGATATTTTATTAATGTTTTACAAAACTTTACTAGTCTATTCTTAATAAACCTCTACACAGTTCCTATCAGAAAATAAAGAAATCAATGAAATAATAAATGCCACATTTTTGTATTTTAACGTAAAATAGTTATTTTTATTCTAAGAAAGTCGGGCTTAAAAATTACTTTTAATGTTCATGTAAGGCTCAAGTGCATAGAAATTTGAGAAAACCTGGTTTAGATGATTCGCTAGAAATATGTTAATTTACCCAACTTAAATGTGAGCGAAGACGTGGGCAACTCGAGTAGGCCTAAGTTAAAATAATTATAGAAAAATAAATGGTTGCTTAGTTCATTTAACAAAATTAACAAACAAATATACGCAGAAAAACAGATAAAATATATTTTTGGCACTGAAAAAAGTTCAAAATTCAAAATAATACAAAATTACTAACATGAAGTGGCCACATTTATATGCTAATTACTCAAAATGGGTACGAGTACAAAACGTTTTATTTGTGGAACAAAATGGTACAAGACTAATGTAAAGATTTGGCATTGAAAAAAGTTCATAATTCAAAATAAATCAAAATTAATAAAATGTATAAGCTAATTAATCAAAAAAGGGTACGGGTACAAAACTTTTTATTTGTGGTACAATAAGGCACAAAAACTAATACAAAATTTTAGCAATGCAAAAGGTTCAACATACAAAAGTGGTACTACAGGTTAATGGACGTGTTGCTATACCTTGGGAAGTAGTAAATTGAGAAAAGACAAATGTATTTTGAAACGGTAGTATATACTAGTTAACTAAACACTACACACCATTGCCATCTAGTAACATCGCTACCAATCATAACGAATGTTTCCGAAGAAAGCACAAACACTTTAAATAAATGGCCTAAAAATTAACTTTGCAACAGGCATTTGGCCTACACTTTAGGCCAAATGACGGGTACCCATTGTGCCAACTGTTTTTGGGAGTAAATATAAATTACTAGGCTATGGTTAGTATTTATAAAGACCTATTTAAAATAATGATAATAATAAAAAATGATATTTTAAAATAATAATAATAATAATAATAATAATAATAATAATAATAATAATAATAATTTGAAAAATCTAGTAGAAAGAAAGAAACTATCTTCTGTTGAGGCCTGGTGGTAGTCTCTTGATTTGGTAATCCATTGGTGGGCCAATTCCCATTGTCTAAGTTGAGAACTGTTACACTGTTTGGGAAATGCTCTTAATATTTTGGTGGTGTAGCAGGTTTGAAAGTCCTGGTTGAGGGTACCAGCATGAATGGGTACAGGCTTGTCCGGATCTTTGTGGTTTGTGTCAAAATGATGATTGTTCATTCGCTGTCTGAGAGAACCTGTAGTAAGGCCTATAATTCATTCACGATAGGTCTTTACCTGGATGACAGTTCAAAAATCATATGTTTAGGTTTTAGGTTACCAACACTTGTAAAAGAACACTGTTTTGTTATGAATGTTAAGTTTTTTAATTACATGTTATATTTTACATTTAAAATAACTTAAACTTAAGTTTTCTCACATTATTTCATTACTTTTAACAATTTCTTTTTACCCAATCCGAAACAATATTTTAAACATATATTAAAAGTACCTATTCTTTGTTTTGGAATGTTATCTATGATGTGT